>JAHWFP010151264.1:61000-84400 GCA_023313725.1 Lithobius niger | reverse complement strand
AACTGTCAAAGCTTGTCCGTGTTCCTTCTAGGTTTTGACTTTTAGATCCTTACTCTAAACATTTAACGTTCCGTTTTTGTTTATTAATATATATTATATCTTAACCCATTAAACGGTAGTCGCCAGCGGTCAGCAAACAATGCTTTAACAATGCTAAACACAATACCTTTTCTCTAAGAAAGATCAAGAAAACGAATTTATAGAGGGAAACAATGCTGAAGCAATGGTATAACAATAATGCTGGAAACAACGTCTTTACAAACATGCACGTACCAAAACCGTGGACAAAACCAGTAAATTCAAGACACCGCCACACTAAATGCAGTAACGTAATCGTGAACTCGTGTACTATATCAAACCAAGTTGTTGATGCGCCATGTAAATGTAGGTTATGCAGAACAAGTCGCATTGCACTTGATTTCACGAAGTAACGTAATCGGGCTTGAGTGAAAATTCAAGAAAATCCAAGGATTCAGTACAAAAATGAAAGAAGTCGGGAGGAGCGATCGGGGGAGAGGGGGAGAATATAGGTGCAGGGGAAAAATACGTGAAGGGAGAGGCGAACTACAGATTCAAACCTACTACAGGGCTTTAAAAGACATAAATATGTGAAGTCAGATTCAGTGTCAAAAAAAAAAAGACAAGGCCACAGGACGTGAAAGACGCCGTCTGCTCCATAGTAATGGTAATGTATGAAGGATGGTGAAATGAACCACAGGACACATGGATTGAGTGAGCGAAGCCACCTTAGCCTAATTACCTATCGTCAAGAACCTGAATTATGTAAATTACACATTTCATTATTATGGGATAGCTGTACTCCTAGATTAGCTCGTCTTCATGACGGGCTTTGCAACTAGTATCTATCTTTATATATATATACTAGTTGTACCCCGGCGTAACGGTGTATCTGATTCCCGCTGCTTCAACTCGGCTCTAATAGTCAGCATTATTGAAGCAATAGTGTTTGTTTCGAATTGTTAGAGCGCATATCCGTTCTCATTGTCGGCCGCTCGCCCTTTTTCTTTGCTACCGTGGCAGGAATGAGCCCGCTCGCCCTCTTGCTGGTTGTTGAAGCTTCGTTTGTTTAATCCTGACCTCTAACAATCCCTCATCATTAAGTCTGCTCCTAAGCGAAATATTTATTACAAACAAAAACGTCAAGTATGCCGTAAAAAAAGGGGTTATATGATTGAAGTTTCGTTTTACTTGTTAAAATGTACACGGATAAAAATTGGTGATTTTTAATTGAAATAATCAAATGTACAATTCAGAAAATTGCATCTGTTTAAGTGCTGTTGTGCTTTGCGTAACGTATATATGATTGGTAAAGCACAACAGCACTTAAACAGATGCAGTTTTCTGAATTGTACATTTGATTATTACAATTAAAAATCACCAATTTTTATCCGTGTACATTTTAACAACTAAAATGAAACTTCAATCATATGTTTTGTTTGTAATCCGTGTACCTTTTTTACGACTATGGTGTCGGGCTATAAAGGTTTATGCATGCAGTCGATTGTTGCATGCACGAAGAATGGATCTGGAGTTTGCTGAGTGGCATTGTTCCCTAAATACAATGGTTAAAACAATGTAAAACAATCAAAATGATCGTTTAGGGTCCCGAAACTCCGGAATGGATCGACCAATTGAAAAAGTGGTCCCTGTAAGATTGAAGCCCAGGAAAATTTCTGGCTCAGATCATGTTTCAGATTTTAGGTTGGTACATTAGTTTTTTATGAAACCGTGTCAGCCAAGAAGAACAAGAACCAGAACAACAACAAGTGAACAGTTTTCAAATCTACGTGTGGATTCCTACGTTTAATCTTGCACGGAATTGCATAAAAGTTGGTGTAAAGTTTGGAAAAGTTGCTATGTACTATCCGGCCAAGTTTGGTCGAAATATATTAAATAGAAACGGAGAAATTAATAGTTTTAGTTTTTCTGGAGAGAAGACTTCAATCATATATATACACGGGGGGGATTGAGGCTTAATGGCTATCGCCGTGCATGATATAGCAAAGTTGAATCAGCGGGAATCAGCTAGACCAGCTTATGTTACGCCAGGTCACAACTAGCACACACACACGCACGCACGCACGCACACACAAACATATGATCGGAAGTTTCCCGGATCGAATCCGCTGTTTGGCTACCCCCATTACCAGATATTTCTTCTTGTCAAAAAAAAGTCTGGTATTAAATGTTTAATATTGAGCCGGTTTAGCCGTACAAGCATTAAATTGCCTCGGCTGACTTAAGGCTGAAATAAATTAAGTAAAAAAATAATAATTAAAAAAAGCGTTAATTTTTCAGCTCACGTTTAAAATTACTGTATTTCATTGTTGAACATAACGCAAAAAAAAACCCAATAGGCCTTGCTGAAAGCCAAATTTTATATTTGTTTCCTCTCAAAAATGATGATCGTGTTGGGAATTGGTTTGGGTGATCGGGACACGGTGCCGGCAGATCTTTTTTGTCGAAATCGTTATCGGATCGGATAATCGGTAAAAAGTGACGTCGGCCCAGCATTACTTTAAAATCATTTTTTTTCCTTATCAGAAAACGTACCAGTGACCATTCGCAAACAAGGGAATCGTGCATTATTATTATTACGCATTATAATTATTTTTAAAATATCCATGTAACTATAGTTAAATATTATAGAGAGGTGAGTGTTATTTTTTTTTCTATAAGACTTGTGTTTCCAGGGTGTGTTACATTGCTAAGTTTCCGTGCCGTGGGCTCTGCATAGACCTCTCCCATCTCCGGTATTTTTTCAGTACTACCTATGTCACGATGGTGTGGTATTTTTGTCGATAAATGTTCTCCACCCTGAGTTGCATTTCGGTGAAAAATACCGAGTGCTTGCGCGAGTGTTTTAATAGGCTTCGGAATGTAACGAGTGCTTGAGAACATTTATCAATATACACTCAAGTGGCGTTTGACACGAGAATATACCGTCTCCTAAGTAGTTTGGTTTCGTCAACGATATATCAGAAATTGGCCGAAGGTAGTCTAAGCGCCAGTGCACACGTGCGATTGCCGCTGCGAACTGCATTTGCGGTTTGGTTTACGTGCCATCTGTTGGATATTGCACACGTACCTGCGTCGACGTTGCGTTACCGCCCGCCGCTCGTGCGGTCATTTTGAACCGCAATTTCTCCCGTCAACGCAGCGGTACCACAGCGCTAAAAAACGTAATTGCGTCCTCTCTGAATACCTTGGATCACTTGAGCGGTGCACCCGTCCGCCGTTAACCGCAAAAGCGTTACCGAAAATGGCGTCCAATTTCGAAGAAATAAGACATGGAATTGCTTATTGGGGGAGTAAAGAACTATCCTGAAATATAAAAGATTGCTGCAGAAATGATTGAAGACTCATTGGGAAGTAATTAAAGAACTTATCCGAATTTCTTAGTTAATCTGCAAAGAATGTATAAGATTTCTCCTGGTACGTCTTAAATTAGTACATGAATGTGCCAGAATTCGTCGCATCTTTTTTGTTCACGAGGTAGGCGAAAAAAAGCAACATCGTCTCATTGGTTTCAAACTACAATAGGGAACCGAACGTGCACTTACGTCATCGAAGCGGCACCTCAACGTCAACGCGCGTTAATAAAACGCACGTGTGCATTGATTGGATGCGTCACCGCCGCAACGTCCAAAAAACGCACGTGTGCACCGGCGCTAACTCACCCACGAAAGCAGCCCTGACGATTGTTGCAGAGGAGTGTAAGGCCGCTAAAAATTAATTAAGTGATTCCCGGGAGTGGAAGTAAAAAAATTTGATGCGAGCGGGAGGTGTTTTTTTTTAAGGTTTAATTCTAGATTTTTTTTGTTGTCGAATACAATATCTATGTTTTAATGCCAGGATCAGCGCGCAAAAGTTACACATTTGGCAAAAGTCATTCTTTAGATCCAAGTTTTTGTTTGACACGCGTCTGAACGATCCTTAATTGTTGTGACACGCCTCTGAACGATCCTTATAGATTCGTTTCTAGGCCACCATGTGATTAAGTAAACAGCAAAGGTGGTCCTCGGCTCCAGGTAGCCTAACGTTTGGCGAAAGTGTTGATGCGTGATTGGTACTTTTTTTTTTGACAATATAAAAAACGTTTAATATCACACAAAAAAACCCATGCGTGCACTCCTGAAAACCACTTAATTAATTTTAAGTGACCTAACATCCAGTTCCGCACGTCAAAGTAAGTATGCGTTTATTTTTAATGAAAACAGAATGTGATCCATAACATTACTAAGTTTTACGACAATTATTATTAATTTAGTTTGAATTATTTACGTTTAATTTAAGTACCGCATTTAATATTTTACGTACTGCGGTTGGTTTTACAGCCATACTTAGAATATTAGCGGCGATTAGGCCTAACGTACTAGGGCGTAAAGCTAATGCTGGCTCAAAGATTTATCGCACGTAACTGGGAAGCCGAATCATGTATCACGTGACTAATTATTAGGTAAGTCGTATTTGTTTAGAAGCTGGTTTAGGCCTAATAAATGTAGTTCTTTCGTACTTGCGTCATGTGGCGGAGACCAGGAAACCAGACGTCTCGATCGTAAAAACAACATGGAGGGATAAAGCTGAGGTTTTCATCTGAAACAATCCCTGTGCTCGTTTCATCCCGTGTTAACGAGGCGTGATTGACTGGTGGCTGCCATTTACTGGCTTACCATTAGTTGTCATTACAAAATAACGACGGTTTTTTCGGGCGGGGGGCCCCCCCCCCAAAAAAAAAAGTAACAACCATCTTGAATAAAAATCACGTAACGTAGTTGCCTAAACATCCAGGTTAGCTTCTGATGTTGTCAAAATCGATGCTGGTGAACGATGCTAGTGCGTTGATTGTTCATGGAGATGTGTAGGCTACGATTTTTGGCATGCTTCTGTACGAAATGTTGTGGGTACGACGATGTCTTACTCAAAGTTTAAAAAAGGATTACAGCATACACGTTGTACTCCCTGGGTTTCAAAACTTACCAAACAACAATTGTAGCATTGTAAATGGTTTTTTTTCTTAAGCCTATGCCTGCACGGATGTACAAGTAGGGACAATTTGTTGCATAAGCTATACGTCAGTCGAATACTTTCAGCACTGGGCAGGTTTGCTGCACGGAACAGTCGGGTATTCCCATTAAGAGCATGGAAGACTTTTTTGGGTCCAGGTACAAGTAAGCAATACTCCTTTTTCCACCGTTAGGTTTAACTATAGGATTCCGGTTTAAAACATTTAATTACCATTGTAGGTTTGGGTTGTAGTTTTTGGTACGTTCTTTTATAATATCGTTTTTTTTTTTCATGTCCACTGGAAAATAGGTGCAGCCCTGCCGTCAGTTACTTTTTCCCAATGAATATTCTAAGTCACATGAGACTTGCTATAGAGGTCGTGGGATTCGATCTGGCATCCACTTGCCTTGAAGCTGACCACTCTGACTATACGACTGTGCTTGCTACGTTGTTTAGGATCCCGGGAACTCTCCGGAAAGTTCGTGCTGCTAGTTTGGATTAAGTTGTGACGGAAATTTGGTGCCGGCACGCCAAAGTCGTCTGATAACGCTATACCACGCGCCATGGCTGTTTGCTGTGACGTGCATATCACGTGACTGGGCTAGTCCAATCAGACGGCCAAACAGCCGTTGTTCTCGTTCGTCATTGGCTAACTCATGGTGACGTCACGGCAAACAGCCATTACGCATGGTTTAGATATACGAATAATACCGCCATCCCGAACAGTTGCGATGGTGAGTGTCGGGGGCCAATTTTACTGCATATAGTTATGAAAATTCATGCAGTACAAAAAGTGTCATAAGTGTCAAAGTGTGTGTATTATCAGTTTCCATGTATGTACTCATTTCCATGTATAATCAATGTAGCCTATTATATTAGTTGCATACCAAAGTAACATCAGTTTTTTGCCATTTCCCTTCTCTTCATTTCATTTTTGGGAGCTTGTATTTGTTTTGTTAGATACGCTGGTTTTGTTGTTTCTAACCATATTTATCAAAACGCCCACTACACACGAGTCATGGCTTCGTAGTGGTTTTATATACACCATGGAAAAATTTAAAAAATAAGTTTTATCACACGGTAAAAGTGTGGGTAAAATGAAACCATGGCGACGAACGTGCATCGTCAGGTCAACGGTATATGTACACTAACGGCCATATTTTTATTACAACATATTGGATGAGTGACTTTATCGTCACAGGCGGTACGGCAGTGATCTGGTACTAGACTGGTATGCTTGTTCGAATCCAGTTCACGTCACGCTAGGTGAAACGCAATCCACTTATCAGTTTTGATATTACGGCAAAAGTGTCGGTTAACAAAATTAAATAACGATTACGACTGCAGATTACCAGACGTATACATGTGTAACGGTCATATTTTTAAAGTACCGCATGGTTGAGTGGCCATGTAGGTGTGATAGTGATCTGGTGATGGACTGTTTCGCTAGTTCGAATCCAGGTCAAGTCCCTCGAATGACACGTAAGTGCATACGAGTGGCTTACTGTACTACATTATTACTGCGCGATTTCCACTGATGGCTTATTTCCGATATATGGCGTGGCCTTATGTATGATCAATTATGTCTATTTATTTTTCCACAGCAGACTCTAAAGCATTTCCGTTCGTTAAACATCCAAGTTTAAGTGAGGTAATTATACAGTTTAACCGAACCACTCCAAATTACTCTATTTTTTTTTTACTAACCGACGCAGATCTCCATCCTCTTCCCACATCACATTAAAAAACCGGGGAAAATGTGTCTTAAGTAATAAGAGCAAATTTGGAAAATACGTAAAACGTTAAAACGGCTATTTAAAGCGCCGGCCATCTTGTAAGCTACAGAGTAGCAAGAAAACCTGATTTACATTGCACTGAAGAAGATGGAAATTATTTTTCTTCCATAACACCACAATAAAACCATAATAAAAACCACAATACAAACATAACCTAACCTACCTAACCTAACCTAACAACAAAACCACAGGAAACTGACAATCACTTAAAAAAAAAAAAAAAAAAAGCAAACAGCATAGTTTGAAACATTGCTTTTCGTTTTCTCGAAGTCACATTTTCGTTCTACTCTGTATCCCGGAAACTGGCCGCCGCTTTAACACTGCCGGGCCCACAGTTTTACGTGATTAAAAAACGGGTTTGGAGAACTGAAAAACGTGTTTATAGAAATAATAAAAAAGCATTTTCCCCCTTTTTTTAAACGTGAAATGAGAAGAAATGAAGATTTGCTCCGTTTAGTACCAAAATTGAGTGATTTGTCGTGGTTCAGTTCACTGTATAATTACCTAAGTGGAAAATAAAAGCTAATACTCACGTCTCCAGAATTGTGGTCCGTATCACCATCGCCGTTTCCAGGGAGTAGTGCTAGGCGCCTCTGCAAGCTCGTTTGGTATTTCTGGAACTGCGATTCTGCGTTTTGAACCAAACAGCGTCGGTTACAACTCTTCTGGAGAGATTGGATCTCCCTGAGTTTAGAAGCTGCTGTGTTTATCCCAATGCGCTTTGATGAGTAGCTGAAGTTTGTCCCTAGACTCACTAATTCTTCCATGTTCGCAGTTGGAAAAAAAGGGATTCGAACTTCTTCCCCTTAGTCTTCACTTACTGGTAGGTTGGCGTTTTGGGAAAGACTAGAAATCGAGCTTTCACATACTTGGTTTCAGGATGGGTTTCAGTTAGCAACTCGATGTGAAACTGGGACCCCCGACTGCAAAGTTGTGAGCCCCAGAAGGTACATGGGCGACTTGGGGTAAACAAATTTTAAGTTAGGTAAACAAAGAGAAATTTTTTTTTAATACTCTTCGAAGTGTGTTTGCCGCTTAATGGCGCTCACACGTTGGAACAGACAAGCGCACCCTTCCTTTTTTGAGTGCCTTTTTGGTAGATAACATTATGGAGAAAAAACCATCAAAACAACGGATATTCGAGCATTGCAGTACGGATTCCAGGGTTCCAAGCTCAATATGTCATTAACTAGATAAATTAAATAGGACAGAAAGCCAATGGGCTCAAGCTGAGTTAAATAAATACGGATGCAAACCTGTTTACGTTGCCTTTTGGACTTATACTTATGCAGACTGCCTGAGCGAGGGATCGAACACTTTTGAAATCAAAGGACGAGGTCCTACAGCTGAGCCATACTGACACGTGTGCGTGTTAAATGCTGCCTATGGACGTTTCCTTTTAAAGCCGTGTCCGTATGGCTCAGCGGTAGGATCTAGTCCTTTGGTTTCAAATGTCGTGGGTTCCATTCAACGCTCAAGCAGTCTGACATATAAGTCCAAAAGGCGACGTAAATAGGTTTGCATCCGTATTTATTACTACACTAACACCCTTCGTAGAAGCCGAGAACTGCTGCAGCGGGTGTTTGTTTTTATCTTCTCACTCCTGTTTCATTTCTCTTCGGTCATTACTAATATTTTTAGACACATATTTTTTTAATAAGTATAAAAAAAGTGAGCTTTCCTTGTTAAACTTCTGAATGCAGAAGTCGGAAAAATAGTGGCTGCATTTATTTACATCTTCCTTTGCTCTTTGCCTTTTTTAGTGCTTTTCGAACTTATTTTTCCCCGATGGTGTCCTCTCCCCGTTTTTTTGTAACGTCTACGGACGCCTGTAGAAGCCTCGGCTTGAAGTTTCGTATGAAACGTCTAACTTTGAATTCCACAGTTCCCTCCACAATTGACATAAACTAATAACTTTCGGGTTTTGGGATCGCGTTATACCATTTTCACTGCACGGAAAACTTGTTGCTGTTGCTGGGGCACTGCTCTCAGATGAAGTTGAAATTAATAAAAGCCTAAATACGTGCACAAAGATGCAATATAACACAACGTTTCGGGGATATCACGCCACCCGTTTTCAAGTGTAAGGAAATTATTAGCTGTAAAGCACCGCACAAAAGGCATCGTACTAAAGCATCGTACAAAAAGCATCGTATCTTCATGCACCCCATTCTTGTACGATGCTTTTCAGCTGATAAGTTTCTTAAGCCTTGAAAACGGGGTGCATGATAACCCCGAAACGTTGTGTTATTGCATCTTTGTGCACATTTTTGGGCTTTTATTCCTTTTAACTACGGATTGTGCTACCTTTCTTCGTCCTCAACTGAAGAACGAACTAAAGAACCTATTTAAAAGGTTCTTGTGAAAGTTACTCTAAAGATTGTTGTTGTTGTTGTTGTTGTTGTTGTTGTTGTTGTTGTTGTGGTTGTTGTTGTTGTTGTTGGGACTTCACCTGGATGGGCGATAAGTCTGTCCTCCTGTCCGGTGTTTTTCAATTTTTGCAGGAGGTACAGATGTATGACAAGTTTTAGATTAGGGGTTTGAATAACATCTCTGTAATGTGTGGTGCAGTGGCAACCCGG
This sequence comes from Lithobius niger, assembly GCA_023313725.1. NCBI lineage: Eukaryota > Metazoa > Arthropoda > Chilopoda > Lithobiomorpha > Lithobiidae > Lithobius > Lithobius niger. The sequence continues at coordinate 74,994 of JAHWFP010151264.1, read as the reverse complement.
ACCACTGCACTGTGACTGAGGTTGGCGCTAATGACCAAGTTGTCGACGCGCCATTAAGCCTCAATCCCCCCCCCCCACTTCACCTGGAGATTAAGCAACTGCTCCAACTTAAATCGAACAATAGCTTAAACACGACTCCGGTTCTTGTGAAAGTATTTTAATCTGACCACATTACTTAGTCAGAAAATAGTCATCACGTTGCAACTGAATCAGTATACTGTTTGCTGACAAAAAAAAAACACATACGCATTTTCTCAACTGTGTTCAAATTCCCCTACTCCACGAAACGCAATACGATAGAGTTACTAAAAACAATTTTAGTAAAAGTGTTCTGTGGAGACAAAAATCCGAAATACTTGGTGATGCTAAGAATCCTATGAATAAATGTGCTGTACATCGTGTCCTTCTTGTGTATAATATTCAGAAGATTCGGTGCCACGAATCCTAAGATTTGGCGTAGAATCTTAGTACAATTCTCATGAATTATTCAAAATCGACAAAATTACAAACAAAAACGTTAAGTGTGCCGTAAAAAAGGGGGATATATGATTGAATTTTCACTTGTTAAAATGAACACGGATAAAATTTGATGACTTTTAATTGAAATCATAAAATGTACAATTGAGTAAATTCCACCTGTTTAGATGCTGTTGTGTTTTACGTTTTAAATATATGAAACGTGCACGTGTTATGTCTTTGCTACGGTGCCAGACAATTTCGTCTAAAACGTTGATTGTTGATGGGTAAAATGACCAGGAGTGGTTAACGCTCGTTAAACCCTTTGAAACCCTTTGAAATCCTTTGAAAAAATGAAAGAATGAAGGTGGGCGTGAGAGCTGCAAGGGTATGGTGCGTGTAGTTTCGAGGCCTTGGCACCTAAACACGATGGAATGGCTTACTTATTTCGTAAATTCGGCCTTTCACAGCTGAGCTGAATTGTTGTAACTTGCACACCAACAATTACTGCGGAGCACGAGGTTTATCATCACTATCTTGCAAAGTGGCCGGCAACAATAAGCTATATGCGTTTAGCTGAAACACGGATTCTTTCATTTTCCCCTTCAACATTCAACTTTTTAGCAAAGACATAATACGTACGTGCACGAAGAATGAATCTGGGGTTTGCTGAGTGGCATTGTTCCCTAATTACAATGGTTAAAACAATGTAAAACAATTAAATTGATCGTTCAGGGTCCCGTAGCTTCGGAATGGGTCGACCAATCGAAAAAGTGGTCTCTGTGAGGATGAAGCCCAGGAAAATTTCTGGCTTAGATCATGTTTCAGATTTTAGGTAGGTGCAGTAGTTTTTTTCTGAAACCGTGTCACACAAAAACAAGAACCAACAACAACAACAAAAAGTGAACAGTTTTCAAATTTATGTGTGTCTCTCTACTTTAACTCTTGCACGGAATTTCGTAAAAGTTGGTATAAATATACCTTCCATCTACTATCTGGTCAAGTTTGGGCGAAATATATTGAATAGGAACGGAGAAATTAATAGTTTTAGCTTTGCTGGAGAGAGGACTTAAATCGTATATATACATTTATATATGATTGAATATATAATTATATATATATTCAATCATATATATATTTATATATACATATATATATTTGTCTTGATCAGTACACTTATCAAGACAAATATTAGATATCTCCAATCTCGCTTACTTTAATTGAAGGTATTCCGGCTGAGGACGGCAGCCCGTCAAACCCATGAAGATAACTTGTCTAATCTATGAAGGTAACCCGTCTAAGGATGGCAGTCCATCTAACCCATGAAGGTAACCTTTCTAAGGATGGCAGCCCGTCTAACCCATGAAGGTAACCCATCTAAGGACAGCAGCCCTTCAACCCATGGAGGTAACCCGTCTAACGATGGCAGCCTATCAAACCCATGAATATAACCCGTTTCACTTTTAAAGGCAACCTGCCTAACCCATGAATGTAACCCATCTAAGGACAGCAGCCAGTCTAACACATGAAGGTAATCCGTCTAACCCATGAAGATAACCCATCTAAGGACAGCAGCCTGTCTAATCCATGAAGGTTACCCGTTTGGTTTACCTACATAAAGGTGACCCACGATGGTAACCGGTATAAGGACGGCAGCCTGTCTAACCCTTGAAGGTATTCTGTCTAGGACGGCAGTCCATCTAACCCATGAAAGTAACTCTAACCCATGAAGGTAACCGATCTAAGGATGGCAGCCCGTTGAATTCCTGAAGGTAACCCATCTAACCTATGAAGGTAACCTGTCTAACCTGTGAAGGTAACGCGTCTAAGGATTATAGCCTGTCTAACCCATTAAAGTAACCTGTCTAACTTTTGAAGGTAACCTGTTTAACCCATGAAAGTAACCTGCCCAAGGACGGCATGCACCCATTAGCGTGTCTCAGCAGATGTCTTCCATTACCTGGATTGCAGAAAGAAAGTTCTTTCTCAGACGGCATTGCTGTTTCTGATAATGGTGATGATGATGATGATAGTCCTCCTCGCGTTAACAATGTAAATAGTTGATGTACGCGTGAAGAAGGCAATTCTTCGGATTGCAGGTTGTAAATAATCGGAAGTTTTCATGAATCACCCTCTCAGAGCGGTTAATATCCCTAAATTATCATTTGGCTCTCGTGCGGTCTAGTTTTGATCGGCTCCTGAAATTAGTTGAACAAAATATATCTCTTGTAGATTGGAAGCAGAATTCTGGCAATATTCTAAAACTATGTAAATGTTGCAAACTCCATTTTATGCGGGATGGTTACTATAGAGTTCGACTCATTTGAAGAGTCGGGTGTTATGGAAAAATTGAAAACTAACATAACAAACACCTCTAGATGTAATAAACAACACGTTAATTTTCCACCATATTTTTTGGGTTTTTTTTTTCGTAGAATATCGTCCTTTCATGAGCCAACACTTGGATAAGGTTGTGCGTTCGACAGGTGTTCGTGTAAATTTTGAAACGCTTATAACTCGAAATTTATGAGATAAAATTACAAACCAAAATATAAATGACCAAATAAATAAAGGTTTCGACAGGATAAATAAAGTATAATTATATTAGGGTAAACAAATAAATAAATCAAGAGAGAATATAAAAACCGATATCTATGTCATTAAAAACATACTGTGGGTGCGTGCTTGTTTGTACATTGACTTTTCCTAAAGTAAGGCCCCTGAAAGATGACAGCAGCTTCAAATGAAAGATAATTAAAATGCGCTTCTAACAGGCCTATTTTCATCGCTGCAACTTGATTTTTTGAAACTCAAATACAAAAAAAAGTTTCTAAAAATTATTCATAATTGCAGAGCATGATCAAACATTTATGTTCTGTGAAAATTAATCAGAAAGTAACTATAGGCACAACATTTTTTTGTTTAAATCACACCTAAAACGATGACCTAAAATGTGATACCCTTCGTGTGTCTCAGGTGTGATTTAAGCTAAAACTAGCAGTAACATACGCTGGTCTAGCCAGTTCCCGCACACCTGAGCGAAATACTATAGTGGGCAGTATGGAACAAATAGGGTGCCGACTGCCCCCTGCCTCCTCCTCCGGACTCCCCTGCGGCCTACCCTTACATTCTGCCATTGTCTGCTCAGATTTCCCCATCCCCCGGGTAACCCCTTTCCCGTCCCACACCGCCACCCCCCCCCCCCCTCCCCCCCGAATTCCCCTATTGTGTGGTCAGAATATCTCCATCCCTCCTGCCTCGCCCTTTGAACCCCTGCTGATTTGTTTTGTTATGGAAGTAATTTTTTTTCAATGGAAGACGCTCAATTGACCGTTTCTCCGTTCTGATACCAAGCGCGATAAACCCAACAATGGTCGTGCATGCAGTGATTGTTACTCAACCAACTTTGAAACTCTTCAAGTTGGCTAAAAGAGCTAGCATTTAAAACAATATTTCGATTGTTACTGATTGTTACAGGCCACATCCGTTTGTTTGACATTGTCGGTCACTCGCCCTCTTTCATTGTAGTGCATAATGATGAATTTACTTGCCCAACCTAAGCGTATTATATATATAGATTTTAAACAAAACATACGAATTATGTAACAGCCTGTGCCTCCGGCTAAGACGTTACTTAATTAAGACGTTAATAAGGTATGAAGTAGAGGATGAGTTCCTAGAAGGGAGAACAGGCTGTGACGCAACGGCAAGTAGCAGGGATTCTTAGGAGCCGTACATTGACTGTCTGGAGTCTATAGTCCAACAAACCGTATGTAGGGCACAGGTGAGCCTTGGAGGCTGAGTCATCTTACAACAAGTGACTTCATCCCTATTTTTAGACATTATACCTCTCGGTTATTTTTAGCTATGGTGTAATGTCATCCACATTATTGGCGGAGCGGAGCGAGAGAAACAAGCGTAGCGTAGCCTATGACTGACATTGAATTGCAAAATGTTGATTGGCTGGTTGGTTGGTTAGTTGCTCTTTTGTAGTCTGGGAGGATCCCAAACCAAAGTGCTGATTGCTATGAAATTTGCCACATTTTAAGATGCGCACCTATTTCAAGCTAAAGGTATTGCTGATCTCGAATATTCAAATTGATCAACATTGTAATCCACGTAATTACGATTTTTCGGATTTATCGATCTAACAATCGCCATTGTGAATTTAGAATCCTGAACTTTAAAGAATTGCGACGAAGCATACACTGTGCTGTTGGTAATCAAGTGAACTTTTTAAAACCGTCAAAATAAATCATAGTTGCTTACCTATAGCTAACAATCCTTTTCGACATACCTCAATGAAATAATAACATTTCATTATCGCATTTTAACCACTACAAGAAGGCAGGTAAATGGAAAAAACAAAATGATTCGTTAACGAATCACATTCGTTTCATGCGAAAAAGAATACTTGGAGGAATTCACCCAACATGACACTCAAAACTGCCGCACTATCAACGGGAACCCCAAATGTGAAACCTTAAATCGAAGCAGCTTCAGGAAACTATTTATATAAAACGAAACTATGAAGGAAACGACGTGTTTATAACGCAACACGGAACACTACGATGGCTTCGTATAATAATTTCAAGATTCCTGGTTGTCATGGAAACTGTACTCTCCAGCCCGTGTTGCCAGAATGAATAGGCCTAACCTCGAACGCAATAGGCCTAATTTCTGTACTGTTGTCGCTTACGATACGAAACTAAAGCGGAAACTAGAGATTAGGCCTAAAGCTCTGGCAGTTTTAAAATTATTTAAATGCTATCTTCACACTGAAGCTTACACCGTCTGACCTACAATTGTGATATTTCCAATTAAAAAAAAAATTAGTGTTCGCGGTTGTAGTATACACTGCAAAAACTAAGCATCTTAAAATTCGTAAGATGCATCTAAAATTCAGTTGTTTGGTTGATTAGCTTCCTTAAAATCGTAAAACTATCTTATTTTAAGATGCAATGGATCTGTGCTTTAAAGATTCAAGACACCAACGGTTTAAGATGCATCCTAATTTCAGACTTGTTTGATTTAAGATGCCATTACACGTATAAGATATGCATCTTATTATCAGATGGAAAACACGCGAAACAAATATTTTAAGATGTTTAGCTGTTTAAAGTGGCATTATCAGCGATTGAACAGCGAACGAAAATACCATGGCGTCATCTACCGGGAGTGACATTGTTAACTTTACAATTGCTCCCAGGTCCACGAGGACGTACCAAGTTTTCACTGAATAATTAAGGAGTCGTGGCTTGTGTGTTTCGTTAAACGAAATACCATTGTAAAGAAAGCACGCCATTGTTTTGGTTTCGACGTAATGACGTCAGCCACTCTCGTCTTGGGTAATCTGGTAAGAATTTGTCGTTTTGTTTTAATAATGTGTGTTTTAACGTTCAGTAAAGATTGAGCGATCAGATATTTTATAATTATTCATTATTTCGTTAAAAACTACTCGCTAGTTGAAACAACCCTTTTTGTTGGTTTCGAAAAACCAAGTGTCATCTTCGAGGATTGATTTGGGAGCCAAAATGTCATCAATTGAATCTCGCTCGTGTATCTTTTTACCGCGAGAAATAGCTGTGCTATAGCTCAGACGTGTTCGGCTGAGTGAACCGACCCGGTAGATAGTAGAAGGTCTCTGGTCGCAACAATTTAATCTGTGCGTTTATCCGTGCGTCTATCCGTGCGTGGATTGAAGTCCTCTCTCCAACAGAACTAAAACTGTTAATTTTTCCGTTCCTATTCAATATATTTCGACCAAAAGTTGGTATAAATATACCTTCTATACCTATCTACTATCTGGCCAAGTTTGGTCGAAATCTATTGAATAGGAACGGAGAAATTAATAGTTTTAGTTTTGCTGGAGAGAGGACTTCAATCATCGCCGTGTACGATACCAACTTTTATGCATTTCCGTGCAAGAGTAAAGGTATGGTACCACACGTAAACTTGAAAACTGTTCACTTGTTGTTGTGGTTGTTCTTGTTCTTGTGTGACATGGTTTCAGAAAAAACTACTGCACCTACCTAAAATCTGATTTGTGATTTAAGAAATTTCCTTGGCCTTCAACCTTACAGTGACCACTTTTTCGATTGGTCGAGCCATTCCGGAGTTATGGTTCCCTGAACGATAATTTTGATTGTTTTACATTGTTTTAACCAGCCACTCAGCAAACTCAAGATCCATTCTTCGTGCACGTGTTATGTCTTTGCTAAAAATTGGATTGTTGATGGGTCAAATGTTAGAATTCCCCCCCCCCCCCCCCGGCAAGCTAGTGGCTTCTACGGCGTGTACCTCAGCGGAACATCCCAGGACGTGCCAAGGCGTCCCAGAGTGAAATTGGTGATGGTGGAGTGCCAAGTGACATAGAGCCAAGAATCACAGGGTCAAGTGACAACACCTGGTGTTGTAAGACTATTGATACCTCAGCCGCAATGTAACAGTAGTATGTCAGTCGTGTAAGTAGTGGTAGTGGTGGAGTAATGGAGTGGTGGTCATGTTCATGTATTGTGTAAATTAGAGCGTGTGGCTGAGGGCCAAGGCTCCTGGGAAATAAAATGAAATGAATGAAATTATAGAATCCGTGTTTCAGCTAAACGCGCATAGTTTTAAACCAAACTAAGCTGCAGGCCTCGAAATGGCGTGTGAATGGCGTATTTATTTCACAGATGAAGGCTTTCAGAGATGAGCTGAATTGTTTCAAAGTGGACAGCAACAATCAGTGCATGCACGCGCAGCAACAATCAATGCAGTTAGGGGGCACGTTCACACCTTGTAAATGAAAAAAAATTACTTAGTGCCACAAGGCATAGACTGAATTGTGTTTGGTGATGCCATAAAAAAGTTACACGGATGACAAACAAAAACGTCAAAAATTGATGATTTGTTATTGAAATAAGCAAATGTACAATTAAGAAAATTGCATCTGGTTAAGTGCTGTTGTGCTTTACCAATCCTATATTTAAAACGTAAAGCACAACAGCACTTAAACAGATGCAATTTTTTAATTGTACATTTGCTTATTTCAATTACAAATCATCAAGTTTTATCCGTGTACATTTTAACAAGTAAAGTAAAACTTCAATCATATAACCCTTTTTTTTTACGGCACACTTGACGTTTTTGTTTGTAATATGGTTTCTGATTAACGTCAAGCTGCGTCTATGTAAGCGGGATGGACGTAATGTACAAAATGCTTAATGCTAACGGTATTTTTACACCATACTCGTGTTTCTCTCGATGAAAAAAAAAAGCCATTGACTGTAAATGGCGACATCCTTGCTTGCTGGTAGCCAAAAGAGTGAGGACAAAATGGTCACCAACGATGCTGATAGAAAAACCATGTACGAAACTGTGGTGTCGTCAGTGAGACACCACAATTTGTAGCCATTTAGTTCCCCACTGTAAACCTCCCTAGCTTACCACAACATGCTACCATAGACTAGGAATGTATATTGTATTAATTACCATGCCATACCTGTCATATGCCACTGTAAAGTGATAAAAGACCATGCTTCCCTGATTAAACGTCCTTTCAGTGTTAACCTACAACAGAGTTGGTTCCAAGCTTATTCTACATTATGGTTAAGTAGAATCCACGCAAGTGTATGACCATCATACATTACAGATGGCGACGAAGAGGTGCTTAAGAATTTAAAATTAAAAAAAAAACTAGCTTGAAATGTTCCCAATCACGAATGTGCTCCGAATTTGTGGGTAAGTGCAATTTTTTTTTTATTTGGCAATGGAAATTAGTGCTCTGTGGAACTTTCAGAGTTTAGCTTTTTCTAAAAAAAGTAAACCTGGGTTTAGGAACTTGTGTGGTACTGATAATAATAGTTAAAATCAATACCTTATTAGCTAGAACTGGAGGGGGCAATTAAATTTAAGATAGTTAATTTTTACAAGGGTTGTATCCCGGTGCGACGTGCTGGCGTGTTTCACCTTTCATACTATGAGAAGGAAGAACATGATTTAAAAATGCAATCTAATTAACTCTCGTAAATTTAATGGTGCCGTGCCCTTATTCAGGCTGATTGTGCCAGTGTTATTTTTAACACCATAGCGTTTATGTGTAAACGATGAATTTTGGTCTATGCCGGCTGCATAGGCCTACTGTGTTGTTTCGTGAATGTCATTAGTGAAGTGTTAAACAAGTCTAAAGCCTAGTAAATTTTCTTTAAATCTGTAGGCGATTGAGTTAAATGCTAGGTAGGCTACTGTAAATTTAATGGCTTAGTAGATAAGGAGTGCTAACCGGTAGTCTCGAGTGGCTCTCAGTTTAATTTAAAATTAAATGAGATTATTTAGATTAATTACAAATTAATTAAAATGTTGTGTAGGCGTATGCCTGAGACGGGTGTCATGAAGAAAACACCTGTAGTTACTGTTACTACTAGTAGTTCAGCTGGAAGTTTAAATTCAGAAGTGAGTGTTAACGCTAGTGCAAGTTTAAACTTGAATTTAAATTCCGGTGACAGCAACTCTGACGAAGATTTAAACATGGCTTCTAAGTCAGCAGGGCTGTATGCTGAATTTGAAGCAGAAAACGACACATGGGAAAAATATTCCAACCGGATTGATTACTATTTTAGAGCCAGAAAAATAGCAGATGCCGACCAAATTGATTTTTTAATGGCGTCAGTTGGTAGCAAAATGTTCGATCGAATCATGAATATTATTTCACCTACTTTGCCAGATTCCATGACTTAATGCCACTTTAATGAAAGCCGTAATGTATGACATTGAACATGTACCCTCAGTGGTATCTGAAAGGGTTAACATTTTTCATAGGTCGCAGAAACTCGACGAAAGTATTAATGATTATGTTGCTTCTCTTAAAATTCTCACGAAGTATTGTGACTTCGATAAAATCACTGAAATTAATAATGAGATGATTAGAGACCGCCTGATAGGTGGGATAAGGTCTGAGACTATCCAGCACGAACTTCTGAAGAAGACTGGATTTAAAGGCTACTACATCTTTAGCATTGTCCCTAGAATCTGCCAAAATCGATCAAGGAGCAATTCGTGCTCACTCAAAATCAATAAATTACTTATCTCACAAACCGAACATGACTCAAAACCATAGTAAGACTAGTAGAGACTTAGTTTGCTATTGCTGTGGAAACTCTGGGCATTTCAAAACGAGATGTAAGTACAAAGACTAGTTTGTGGCCGTTGCCACACTGCCGGTCATTGTGTCGTATGTCGTAAAAGCAGCGGTAGTCACAAGTCTTCCAAAACTATAGAAACCAAGCTGGAGTGCTAAATTTAAGGCTAGGCCTAAAAGTAAAGTAAAATACAGTTACAAAAAGAAAGTACACCATGTCAACAGGGAAACCGACAGCGAGTCAGATGAAGATGCTGAAAATTCAGACTCTGTTTCGGGTAGTGAAAGCAAGTCCGAGGACGATTATTTAGTGCAAAACAATACAGTTGGAATAAGCGGTGCCGTAGACCAAACTTCAGTTTCCCCTTCAACTAATAAAATAGTTATTGTTGTGAATTCAATGAAAATCCACAAATGGGTTATGCCTGTCAGCCTCAATGAAGTTAGTTGTAAATGGAACTTGATTCTGGGGCTGACACTACAAAATACCAAATGAGTGGCATAAGAAATACTTTGTGGATTACCCTGTCAAGCTCAGTTCATATTCTATCCACTAATACACCGAAGGAGTGGAAAACACGATCTACACAGTTAGTTTTACAGTTATTGTCAAAGTTTTACAGTTATAGTCAAACTGAAACCCTTGAAGCCTTAGTTTCAAAATTATACAAACCAGCGTTAATGGGAAAAGATTGGCTATCAATCTTTAGAATTAATTTTGATCCTTATTACGAATTACAAACTAAAGTCAAGAAGCGTGTCAAGAAAATTAAAGCTAAAATTTCACCTGTAGACACAGCTGAAATCGTTAATGGGTTCCCAGAATTATTCAGTGAGGGAATGGGAAAATTCAAAGATTACAAGGCTAAGATTCAGTTGAAAGCTGATGCTCAGCCCGTGTACTGTCGTGTGAGACCCGTTCCTTTGGCTCTTAAAGAAAAAAGTCAATCAGGAAATTAGACGCCTGGTGGGCTTAGGAATCCTGGAGCCTGTGGAAACATCAGAATGGTCGATGCCGATCGTGATCATGCATAAGTCTAATGGCGACATTAGGATTCTTGGCGATTACAAAACCACCGTCAATCCACACTTGGAAGTGGACCATTATCCGGTTCCCACAGCTACATAGCTATTCAGTGAATTAGCAGGCAATGACACTTTCTCCCTTATCGACCTTAAGGATGCATTCCTGCAAATTGAATTAGATTCTGAATCACAAGCTGCGTTAACAATAAATTCACCCCTGGGTCTTTTTCGTTGGCTTCGTGTACCTCTGGGCCTAGCGTCCAGTTCTGGAATTTTCCAGAGGGTCATGACGCAGATCACGAGTAAAATTCCCAAATGTCTTCCTTTCTATGTGACATCCTTGTGAGTGGGAAGGGAGGAAAGCATGATGATGCTTTAAACCAACTGTTAACCGCTTTACAGGATGCAGGGGCTAAGCTTAAGACCGAGAAGTGTAAACTGTTGCAACCTGAGTTAAAATACTTAAGCCGTATGATAAATGCTGAAGGTTTGCATACGCTCACTGAGGTTGTTGAAGCAGTCACAAAGGGAGCCGATCGTTTCACAGACAATCGCTTCACAGACACTCACTTCGCAGATGATCATTTTACAGGCATGATCATTTCACAGACACTCATTTCATAGACAATTATTTCACAGACACGATCATTTCACAAACACGATCATTTCACAGACATTCTTTTCACAGACAATCATTTCATAGACATGATCATTCTCACAGACTCGATCACTTCACATATATTTTCAAATATTTATTTTAATTCCCCTTTTTTAACTTTGTAATATGCTTTGTTGACGAAAAGCATTTTTCGTGGTATTTATGACTCTTCGACAGTTAGGGACCGGTCATGTTTCAAATACTTGGGGAAGTCGGGTGGGGTAGAGAAATATTGAAGGAAGCATGTACATTTCACGACCTCTGGGAGGGGGGGGGGGGTCAGAGAAAACAAAAGGGATAGTAACAGGTTGTGCTTGCCTAGTCTACAAGCACCGTTCATTTTCAGAAGGCTATTATGAGCCTTTAATATATTATTTGTTGTGTGTGATTAGAATTAATTTTGTTTCGGTAGTGGAAGTTCCCTTTCATATCTTCCACAGTCAAGCCCACTCGTGCGTTGCTCCTTCTATACCTCCGACAATTCTCTGTATGCTAACATGTCCTCACCCAATCAAAACACCCCAACGGCAATGCCAGACTTCAGCAATGTTTTGTGTACAAGGCATCACATTCTTAATAATGTCATTTACTGACCACGTAGTTGGAGGAAATAATGGAGGCGAGTTGAGAATTACCCGGCCTCTTAATGTAATACGCCCTCTGACACACAGGTTTTGTTAAACCATTTCACTAAGACTGCACCGCTATCAGACAGCAACGGGAGGAAAAAAGGTTTTTGAAAATGTCTGTGAAATGATGGTGTCTGTGAAATGAGTATCTGCGAAATGATCGAGTCTGTGAAACGAGTGAATGTGAAATGTTCGTGTCTGTGCAACGAGTGTGTGTGAAATGAGTGTCTGTGAAATGATCATGTCTGTGAAATGAGCATCTGTGAAATAGGTGTCTGTGAAATGATTGTATGTGAATGAACCAGACCCGTCACAAATGCTCCGAATCCATCTTGTATTCAAGAGCTACAAAGCTTTTTAGTATTCGTTAACCATTACTGAAAATATCTGCCAAACCTTGCTCATATTCCAGTCTCCAGTTACCCTGCTGTTGAGCCCCGAATGTGACCAAGCTGTTAATAAAGTTAAAGAACTGTTTCTTAAATCAAAAGTTTTGGTACACTACGATCCAAAGTTAAAGCTCAAACTAGTTTGTGACGGCTCACTCTATGTGGTCGGGGCTTGCCTTATGCATGTAAGGCCGAATGGTGAATCACGCCCTATTACATTTACTTCGCGTAAACTCACTAATGCAGAGCAGGGGTACAGTCATTTCGACAGGCTCAGCGTGGTATGAGGAGTTAAACGGTTTCATGAATATGTTTATGGTCATAAATTCGTATTACAGTCTGATCAAAAGGCTTTGATATGGATTTATGGCCCTAAGAAGGGTACCCCACAGATGGCAGCAGCACGTGTGCAACGTTGGGTGGTCATGCTAAATGCATACACTTACGACTTTCAGTACATACCCGGAAAGCAGAATTTAACTGCTGATGCAATTTCTAGGCTTCCCCTCCCTAATATCAAGGGGTTTGAAGAGGCCGAAGCACAATACAATGTGCTTGCGTTAGAAACTATGTCTAACCTTCCAGTGCTTAACAAAACATTAGTGCTTGAAAGTCAACGTGACAAATTACTGTCTAAAGTGTACCGCTACGTGAATCATGGCTGGCCTAAGTGTGCGACAACCCTGACTTGCAGCTGTACTTCACGTGCCGCAATGAAATCTCACTTGAACATGATACTTTATTTTGGAGCTACAGAATCGTCGTGCCGACAGCTTTGAAAAAACAAATTTTGAAAGAGCTACACAGCTCACACCTGGGTATAGTTAAACTTAAAGGCCTGGCAAGGTCTAATGTGTGGTGGCCTTCTATAGATTCTGGTTTTGAAAACAAAATTAAATCCTGTATAAACTGTCAAGAGTTTAAGGATACTCAATCTGCAGGTCCCAAGCACACCTGGGAGTATCCACTAAAGCGTAACGCTAGATTCCATATTGATTTCCTGGGACCGATGGACAATTACATGTTCCTCATCCTAGTTGACGCTCATAGTAAAATACCATTCGTACATAAAATGAAAACCACAATATCAGCTAAAGTTATCGATGTTTTAAATAACCACATTGCTGAATATGGCTTGATGGATTCCTTAGTTAGCGACAACGGTGCCCAGTTCACGTCACAGGAATTGAAGTCCAGGCTAATGGAATCCGACATCTAACAGGTCCGGCCTTTGCGCCATGGACCAACGGATCAGCCAAGGTTTATGTAAAGAATTTTAAACGTGTCTATTAAGCTGCTTGCCACGACAGATCTTCTATTTAAAATATAGTTAAATTTAAAGGCTTGGCAAGGTCTAAGTTGTGGTGGCCTGATTTATTGATGCTCCAAATGAAAAATTAAGGCTGTCATGTTTTCAGGCAGACCTCTCAATGTTTACATTTTCTAATCCTGTAAAAAACAATCCCGAGTTTTTTTTTCTTATGTAACAGCTTTCCAAAATGTTTCTTTTTTTAATTTGAAAGCGAAAAATTCTATAACTTCATAAGTCAGGCACTGAACTAAAACACATCTTGTCTCCAGAAAAACTAATTCACCCAAAACCAAAACTAGTAAGAGAAGCCGCCAAGTTTACAAAAAGGGTCGGCCTTTCAAAGTAGTGATATCATTCAACCAGGGAAAGGCTGCCAAGGTAAATCCTATTAGCCAAGTTAATCGCA
>JAHWFP010151264.1:38920-51370 GCA_023313725.1 Lithobius niger | reverse complement strand
AGTTGAAAATGAGCGAAAAATCGAGTGGCGAACCGTGATCCAAGCCCCTAGTAAAACGGGCGTAGTTCGGTCCCTAAGAGCAGTAGACACTTATCTTGATGGAAAGAAGACATTCACACCTATCTAATGAACCTAATTGAAGTTAACCACCTAAATTAGAAACGTTAAAATCGCAGTTGCCAGTTGAAAATGAGCGAAAAATCGAATGGTTAACTATGATAAAAGCCCATAGTAAAACGGGCGTAGCTCGATTCCTAGCAGTGATAACCCCTTTTTTTCACCCTTGTTGCAAGAACTCAGTTCCACCTTACGAATCAACCTAATTGAAGTAACCGACGTAAGTTAAAAACGTCACAATTGCAGTTGAAATTGGAAAATTAGCGAAAATTCGAATGGCTACTAAATCCCTATAGTAAAACGGGCGTAGCTCGATCCCTAACACTGATGTAGACCCTTTCAACTACCCATGATACAAAGAATACATTCCCATCATTCGAATGAACATAATTGGAGTCATCTACCTAATTTAGAAACGCCACAACAGCATTGAAAGTTGAAAATGAGCGAAAAATCGAGTAGCGAACGGTGGACAAAGCCTATAGTAAAACAGGCGTAGTTCGTTCCCTAAGAGCAATAGCCCCTTACCTTGAAACAAAGATATTACTTCAATATAAAACTTCAATTTGTTTCTAAGGCCAAATTTAAGACAACCACCTAAATTAGATACGTTAAAATCGCAGTTGTCAGTTGAAAATGAGCGAAAAATCGAATCATCGCGCTACGATACAAGCCCCTAGTATAACGGCCGTAGCTCGGTCCCTAACAGTGATAGACCCTTTCATGTACCCTTGTTGCAAAGAACTCAGTCCCACCTTTCGAATGAACCTATATTGGAGTCACCCATTTACGTCTGACGTCACCACCACAGTTGAAATTTGGAATTAAGCGAAAATTCGAATGGTCACTAAGTACTATAGTAAAACGGGCGTAGTTCGATCACTAACAGAGGTAGACACTTTCAATTACCCATTATACAAAGAAGACATTCCCATCTTTCGAATGAACATAATTGGAGTCACATAACTAATTTAGTAACACCGCAACAGCAGTTAAAAGTTGAAAATGAGCGAAAAATCGAGTGGCGAACGGTTACCAACACCCCTAGTAAAACAGGCGTAGTTCGGTTCCTAATAGCAATGGACCCTTACAATTACCCTTGATGCAACAAAAGACATTCACAGCTTTCTATAATGCACCTAATTGAAGTCAACCACCTAAATTAGAACGTTAAAATTGCAGTTGCCAGTTGAAAATGAGCGAAAAATCTAATGGTGAACTTTAATACAAGCCCCTAGTAAATCTGGCGTAGCTCGGTCCCGAACAGTGATAGATCTTTTCATTTACCCTTGTTGCAAAGAACTCAGTCCCACCTTTCGAATGAACCTAATAGGAGTCACCGACCTAAGTTAGAAACGTCACAACCGCAGTTGAATTTTAAAATGAGCGAAATTTCGAATGGCCACTTTTCATTGAATAAAAAAAAAAGCGTTTCTCCAGCACCTTTTTGATTTAAAGAAAATCCCACCCTCAAGACACAAAACACGCCCAAGCTCAAATGGTGTCGGCCGTAAGCCTGACCGCATCAATACAAAATTATGCAAACGTGACGACATAAAGTTTATATAAACTACACAGCTATGAAGGCAAACTTTCCAAATTTTGTTTTTCATTTCGAAAGTTAGGGACTGCACGATAAATTAGTTACACCTCCCGGGGCGAACTGCATAGGATTTATGGGCCTATGGGTGAAATATCTTACATGGCCAATTCGCTCGAACTTTGTCTCGATGGCATCTCGGCCTTCGGCCTCGAAGTCATCTTGACGTAGTTCTCACGGATTTCGCCTATCGGTTGATAAATTCGATACAGTTCGCCATGGATGGTATAACTATTACTTATAGTTAAAGGTAAAGTATTAATTTATGAAAAATTTTAAAACTGCAATCGATTAATTTAATGGGCAAAGAAAACAGAATGTTTAAATGTTTTTTATGAAATCTCTCATGCTGATGAATGACAAAGAAAAAAGGCTGACAATTTTCTTAAAAGTATGCTGCACAACAAAACAAGCTATTAGGAGTCAAAATAACGACACTCAAGTAGGGTAAAATGCACCCAGCTGTGTTTGTAGACCCCTTCCAAGGTAGCCTATTTTGTGGCTGCCAACACAGTAATTTTCAAAAGTAATAATTGGCAAAATCGTAAGTAAAATCGTGAATAAAAATCACCCAACATTATAATACACACAAATTTTCAGTTTCAGACGTTACCCAATGGAAATTTCCCACAATTCTTTTGGATTTCACGAAATGGAAAAAAAGAACATTTTGCCGGCCCTCAGCCTGGCGGGCTAAAAATGGTTTCTTTTTGCCTAAAACATACTTAACCTGATAATTTTAGCATTCATTGTCCTCAATGGAATGTTCCCTGGAGGTTTTTCGGTTGCGTGTAACCGCCTGCTTGCATGCTTCCACTGTGCCTGCGCGACGCAGCCTTCCTCTATATAAAGCGGCATCATGGCCGATGTCGGCATTCATTTTCCTCTCAAATCTGTCAGGAGGTGACTCGAGAGGGAGGTAGGGCGGGCCTTTGGTTAAGTATGTTTTAGGCAAAAAGAAACCATTTTTAGCTGGCCAGGCTGAGGGCCGGCAAAATGTTCTTTCTTATTTGCCAAAACAGATTAACCTGATAATTTTAGCATTATCAGCTGACTTCGTCAAACGTGGTGGCGGGCACCGATCAGACAGGGCACCCCGGGATGCAAGCAGGCTTCCTCCAAAAAATTTGAGAACTTCGCACTTTATTCAGAACATGTGATGAAACAGGAATTCGATTCTCTTTCGTAGGGTTTGGTGGCCCTGAAAAGGACCGTTGTTGTATGAGGGGTCTTGCTTCCTTCTGTGGATGGCTTGTTTCCTTCTCTGGGTGGCTTGCTTCCATCTATGGGTGTCTTGCTTCCAGCTGGGATAGCTTGCTTCTGCTTCGTTCTGATTGTGCTTAAGGGGGCTTGACCACAGTTCTGGCTGCGACAATAGGTCCCAGCCGGTGTAGTCCTTCTTCTTCTCTTGACGTGTTCCTCAGGTAGTGGGAGGTGAATGTCGTAGAGTGTCGCCAGGAAGCTGCCTGTAGAATCTCTTTTAGTGGGACGGCGTTATGGTCTGCCCAAGACATGGAAATTGCTCTGACCTCGTGTGCTGCCGCTCTTCCCTGCTCAGATTTGCCTTGTCGTAAGCCTTGTCGTAAGCAAGCGTCGATGGTTTTCTTGATCCAGCGGGAGATCATTGCTAACGAAGTTTCACCTGTTTGGAGATCTACTGGGAGGAAGAGTTGGTTTCTGCCTATGCGGATGTCTTCATGTTGGGTGAGGTAGAACCGGAGTGCACGGATTGGGCAAAGTAGGCATTCAGGTTCGTCGCCTGTTAGATTGGAGAGGGCTGGGAATGTGATGGGTTTCGGTGGTTCATATGGTTTTTGAGTCTTTGCTCGGAAACCTGCTCTAGGGTGAAGTGTTACAGACGTAAAGTTTGGACCAAAAATGAAGAAAGCTGGATCTGCGGAGAGTGCTTGAATTTTAGAACAGCGGGCGCTTGCTGCGAGGGTGACCAGGAAGACGGTTTTGCTGGTAAGGAGGTGCAGAGAACAGACTTGCATTGGCTCGTAAGGGGCTTCGACTAGGAATTGGAGCATGATTGATAAATCCCAATCAGTGACGAGTCTTCTTGTCGAGGGACGGTCATTTTCTAATGAGCGGAGAAGTGATGAGATCCTATAGTCTTCGAGAAGGTTTGTTTAGTCTGCTGCTTTGAAGATTGCATTTGAGTTTTTCGATGTCGAAAAGGTCAGTAAAGAATCTTAGTAATTCTGACAGAGAGGGATTGATTGGATTAATTTCCCTTGCGTGACACCAATGAAACCATTTGGACCAGTGACTATCGTACATTTTGTTTGTTGAGTTTCTTGTGGCTTTTGAGGCGATTCGGAAGGCATCATCTTTATGAATTCCTGCCTTTTTGAGGAGTTTGATGATAGTAGCCACGCGTGAAGGTTTAGATTGGCAAGGTTTGGGTGTAGTTTCGTGCCCGGCTGAAGAGGAAGGCTTCTTGGGGAGTCGACTAGTAGAGACAGTAGGTGTGGAAACCATGCTGCTGACGGCCAAAGGGGGGGCTATGAGAAGGAATAAGCTTTGGCTTTCCTCGGCTTTTTGTATGACTTGTGGAAGGAGTTTGAATGGTGGGAATAGGTAGGCGTATAGGTTGTGCCATGGGTATGTCAATGCTTGATCGTCCGGCATTGGGCTGATGTAATGGGGAAGTCGGGCATTGTGCTTCGTGACGAATAGGTCTAACATGGGTGTTCCCCATGTCATGAAGAGATATTCCAGATGGATTTCTTGAGGCACCATTCTCCTGGTGGGGGGGGGGGCCCCCCGGCAATATAGTGAGTCTGCTATGACGTTCCTGTTCCCCGGAATGTGAAGGGAAAGCAGAGTGATGTTGTTCGTGATGCAAAGGTTAAGGATCTCGGAGGTCACGTTGTGCAGCAGCCTGGATTTGGTTCCTCCTTCCTTCCGTATGTAGGCCAAGGCTGTGGTGTTGTCTTCTTGGACATGGTTTTAAAACCATGGTAAAAATCCTTGATGCAGTGTTCAAGCCGAAGGGTAGACAGCGGAATTTGAAGACCTGGTCGTTGTAGATGAAGCGGAAGTATTTTGTCGAGGATGGTTGGAGAGGTACGTGCAGGTAAGCATCCTCTAGGTCTAAGGAGACAGTCCAGTCGTGTTGTCTGAAGGATTGGCGGATGGTCTCCAATGTTTCCATTTTGAAATGTGGATTGTCGATGAATTGGTTCAGTGGTTTAATCTTGAAAATGAGCCGTAGGCCTCCTGTTTTCTTTGGCCGGGTAACGATGGTTCTGTGAAAGCCCGGTCCCGGGTTGTGGCATTGGACGATCGCCCCTTTCGCGACAAGGAGATTGATTTCGGCCGAAAGGGGAGCGGAGACAGGTGACGTGAAGCCCAGTGGAGGGGAATTTGCAAGTGGAGGTGGTGAAGGAAGGAACATTGGACGAAAGCCTTTTTGATTATTGAAAGGATTTCGGGGTTGTGGGTTATTTTCTTCCATGCTGGGTAAAAGTGACGAAGTCTTGCGCCGACCGGGAGGCGGGAGAGCTTGGGGTAGTCAGAGTTTCCAGTGGGAGCTGCGGCCGCCGAGAGATGAGTAACCGCTGCGGCGCTCGGGAGTTGCGGTCCGCTTTTGCCGTGAACTTTTGGTTGTTGCGGGGGCGTCCGTATTGTTCAGGCCGAAAGGGCTGGTTCTTCTGTATGTTTGGGTTGTCATTTCGTGGTGACTTTGAAGGGTTGGATGGTTTTGTTGCAATCTTCTGATGGAGTCCGGTGTTTGGGCTTGTTGGCACGAAAGGATGACTTGTCTTGACGAAAGGGCTTAGGCTCTTGTGATATGTCAAGGTGGGGTGACAGGGATGGGATCAGCCCCCGGAAAAGGGTGTCCGATTCGTGCAGCGGCTGGTTCCGGAGGCGGTGCCTGGTCGACTCGTTTAAATTGTTGGCAGTTTTAAGGACGGCTTCTCGTAACAGGAGTGTGTTGTTAAATAAGGCTCGTGTTGCCCAGTTAAGTGAATGATATGTGGCGAAGCTTGCTTTCTTGAAGAGCTGTGTCGTGAGAGTTGAAAGGTTGCGGATCTTCTGGGCTGGCGTCATCGATGAGCTTTTCGCACAAAGCGCGACTGCCGTGTTGAAAACGTCAGCTTGTGAGGCGGCGCGAAGCCTCATGAGTAGGCACTTGTCGTTGTCGAAAAGGACGAAGGAGGGCATCTCGATGCGTTTTGGAATGGAGAGTGCAGAGCCAAAGTCTAGCTTGACTTCGCTGCAGAGAAATTCACACTCAGGGTAGGCGTCAAAATTTCTTGGGTTTGTCGAACCATCGCCAAAGGTCCGGAAGAAACTTGTTTCATGGCGGCGCGTGGTGCAGGCGGTTCTGTGTCTAGTTGTAGAGGTTCGCCTTTGCCCGCAGGAAGCCGCTCTTCCGGAGGAGGCTGGTGAGAAGCGTCGTCGACTAAAAGGCTCCGTGGCTTGGCGTCTTTGTCGCGAAGGGCAAATCCAAATCCTGTCTTGAGACTACGGTTGATAACTGGAGCGTCCGCGGACTGTGATAGTTTGTACAGGAAGCAGTCTGGTACCGTTTCTTTCACTGTCTTGAGTAGAGAGGCCAGGGGAATGGTAGGGTCTTCCGCGTTGTCATCGGTGAGCTGGATGTGCTTGGCGGGAGTTGACGGAGTCATGACTTCCTTTGTCGCGAAAGCAGGAGTCGTGAAAGCAGGTGTCGTGAAGGCTGGAGGCGCCGCAAGTCTACGTTGTTTGGCTCCAGATAGCGGGGCGGGCGACTGGCGTTTTCGTCTGTCGTGGCTTGTCGATGAAACAACCCAGTCTCGAGTGTCAGCTCTTTTCGCCGATGAGGTGCAAGATGGGGGCGGCACTGGATGCGATATTGCGTGCTGGCGGAATACCGAGTCGACTAGGATGTGAGCTTCGCTGCGAGTCACACTGTAGTCCCGGCAAGACGACTTCGATGAAAGGTCGATGGGGGAGTTGCGTTGGAGATTCCCCGGAGAGACGAAGCGTCTTGTAGCTTCCTTTTCGCTTCCCGGAAGAGGGCCTTGGCTTGCCGGAGGTTTTCCTCAAGGGCTGCAAGGTCAGGTGGGGGTAGAGTGTGTTGTCCGTCTTGGAGCGGCAAGTCATCCTCTTCATTCGCGACATAACTGTCCCGGTCATGACAGGCCGGCCAGTGTTCACGAGGGAGAGGCGGGAGAGCAGGATGAAGCGCAGCATCCGAAGTCAGAGCAGGGGCCGAAAGGGCGTCATGGGCAGCTGAGCCTTCGGTCGTAGCCATGCTTGTCGCGAAAGCGAAAATCCAAATTCAGGAGATTGGCGTGGCGCGTAGAACCTCTTGGAGGAGAATGAATGCCGACATCGGCCGTGATGCCGCGTTATGTAGAGGAGGGCTGCGTCGTGCAGGCGCAGTGGGAGCATGCAAGCAGGTGGTTACCCGCAACCGAAAAAACCTCCAGGGAACATTCCATTGAGGACAATGTATGCTAAAATTATCAGGTTAATATGTTTTGGCAAATAAGAAACATATTATGAAAAAAAAAACTTTATCGGCATTTCCATTACGTAACGTTTCAAACTGCAAATTTTAAGTCTGTACTATGTAGGGTTGGGATGGGGTAAGAAGAATTTTAAGTTCTTCAGCCAATCTTCATTGTTTTTATTCAGTGTCATATGAGATCCATGTTAAGAGGAGGAACCCGCAACTGCTTCATGCAGTTCAAGCAAATTAGTTTTTCACCCGGAATTAAATTACTAGAGAAATGATTTTTGGCACGAACGTTCGTGTATATCAGGGCACTTATTTTCTAGAAGTATAGGAAAATCCGCCTTGGGCGAAAACCGCCATCTTGGAAAATGGCCACCAAATAATGTTACATTAGCCGTAACTCCGGCATAGTCGAGCCCACAAGAAAACATCCCATGCAAATGATGTAAAGAACAGTATAACGAACAACTTTACTTATATTAGAACATTTCCCCCCGTAAAACAGCTAAATAAAGCAGGTAGAGCCAGTTGAATATTAATTTCATATTCCAAGGCGCCTCATTTACTATATAGTCTTGTGCAGGGCCAAAACCTGGAAGTAAGGTCCGCCCAATGGTTTATGGTGTTTTGTGTTTCTTCAAGGCATATACTTAATGAAATTATGCAGGGTTCACTTTGTCACCCTTGAGCAAATTTAAATATTAAAGATGACTAAAAAATCATATATTTGCTATATCTTCGCTTATAAAACAAACAGGATAATAATTTTGGTGTCTAATACTATGTTTTCAGGGTCAGGGAATACTAATACCGGATTATCTTTTTGATAAAATATACGCCCTTTTTTTTTAGGGGCTGTTGTCACAATAACCATTCGATTTTTCGCTCATTTTCAACTTTCAACTGCTATTCTGCCGTTTCTGATTTAGGTGAAGACCCCAATTAGATTCATTTGAAAGGTGGAAATGTCTTTTTTTGCATCTTGGGTAAAAAAATGGGTTTGTCATTGTTAGGAACTGAGCCACGTCCATTTTTGTAGGGGCTGGTATCACAGTCGCCATTAGATTTTTCACTCGTTTTCAATTTTCAACTGCTATTCTACCGTTTCTAATTTAGGTGGAAGACTACAATTAGATTCATTCTAAAGGTGGGAATGTCTTCTTTGCATCAAGGATAAATAAATGGGTTTATCATTGTTAGGGATCGAGCTACATCTTTTTCTACTAGGGGCTGGTATCACAGTCACTGTTCGATTTTACAACTTTCAACTGCTATTCCGATGTTTGTAATTTAGCCCGCCCGCGCATTGAGCGACTTGGCCGCGCGGCCAGGTCGCTGCAGCCAATGAGAATGCTGACCGTTGTAAAACCACGCACTAATAATTTTCATTGACTGCAGCAACCTAGCCGCGCGGCCAAGTCACTCAGTGCGCGGGCGGCCTTAGGTGGATGACTCCAATTAGGTTCACCCGAAACATGGGAATGTCTTTTTTCGAATGAATCGAATTGGAGTGGTCCACCTAAATTAGAAACGGCAGAATAGCAGTTGAAAGTTGAAAATGAGAGAAAAATCGAACGGTGACTGTGATACCAGCCCATAAAAAAAAAAGGACGTAGCTCGGTCCCTAATAATGATAAAACCATTCATTCACCCTTGATGCAAAGAAGACATTCCCACCGATCAATTGAATCTAATTGGGGTCTTCCACCTGAATTAGAAACGGCAGAATAGCAGTTGAAAGTTGAAAATGAGCGAAAAATAAAAAAAAAAGTGACTGTGATACCAGCCCCTAAAAAAAAGGGCATATATTTTATCAACAAGATAATCCGTTATTAGTATTCCCTGACCCTGAAAACATAGTATTAGACACCAAAATGATTATCATGTCTGTTCTATAAGCGAACATATGGCTGATATATGATTTGTCAGCCATCTTGAATATTTAAATTTGCGAAAGGGTGAGAAAGTGGCACCCTGCTGAATTTCATTAAGTATTCCTTGAAGAAACACAAAACACCAAAAAACATTGGGCGGACCTTACTTCCAGATTTTTGGCCCTGCTACCAGACTATATAGTAAATGAGGCGCCTTGGAATACGTAATTAATATTCAACTGGCTCTACCTGCTTTATTTAGCTGTTTTACGAAAAAAAATTGTTCCAATATAAGCAAAGTTGTTCGTTATACTGTTCTCTACATCATTTGTATGGGATGTTTTCTTGTTGGCTCGACTATGCCGGAGTTACGGCTAATGTAATAGTATTTGGCGGCCATTTTCCAAGACGGCAGCTTTTTCCCAAGGCGGATGCACGAACATGCACGAACGTCCCTGCCAAAGATCATTTCTCTAGTATTTAATTCCGGGTTTGCCTTTATTTTGGCCTAATTTGCTTGGCTTACTGTTTTTTTTTTGTTTTTTTTTATGTAGTTCTGTGTCAAGACAAGCAACGTTCGAATATTCTCCGAATTATCACACTATACATAACACGAAAAGTCTATTTTTTGAAACTTTAAAAGAACTGAACCACGACCACGAGCCACGGTCGTTTACCGTGATGTCATCATGAGTTACCCGTTGACGAACGAGATTGGCGGATATTCGGCCGTCTAATACCCCGTTCGGAGTGCAGGCTTTTAATTCGGAATCGAATTCCGAATTGAGAAAAATGCAGTTCGAATCCGGATTAGTTTGCGAGACCCCGTTCGGACCGCAAGAGAGAAGCACGGCGAAAAGGGGTTAGTTGTTAGTTTCTCAGCCGCTCACCAGAACACGCCGTTGTCGCTTAATTAACGGATTCGTGCTTGGACCAACACTCACACCGTGGCGTCACCATCGCATAAATCGTTTAACTTTTTTTTTTTTTAAATAAGAGGTGCTGGCAGTCGTATAAACCCCTTGAAAATTAGTCCGTGCGTCCTTTGTTTATGTGAGGTGCATTTGAGTAAACAGTAAACGAAATGCGATTGCCACCTGGAGGTGAAATGTTGCTAATTCGGAATTCGACCCACATTTGCGTCTGGAGCGCACACTCAAGTGAAGTGAAGCGAAGCGAATCGTGTTCGATCCACCAACTAATGCGGATTAGTTTAACTCGGATACGGTACACTTTACCTTACCTCGGATATGTCCACCCCGTTCGCAGCGTATTTAGCATGCGGATATATGCGGGTTAAAGATGCGCTCCGAACGGGGTATTAATGGATTAGCCCAGTCACGTGGATAGGTGCGTCACGGCATACAGCCGTGGCGCGTGGTTTAACAATGCGCGAATTTACACTTTCTATTTTCAAAGTCTTCTGTTCACCCGTCGGAGAACCAGTGCCCCCCTCTCCTGCATAGTCTGGTACCATGGATGCTGGCCATTCGATTTTCAAACACGTCGAAGTACTGACAGACTACTGTCACGTTCATTTTTGCTGTGTTATTGTTGGCATATCGATTGTGGCCTGTCAAAGATCCTAGGGTTTTCGCTTGGATTTTTCCCGCTAAATTGACCCTCTCGTCGTCTACTATAGGGCAGAAAATTCCAGAAGGGATTACCACTCTCAATAAATTCAATCAACTCGTTTGCTGTGCGTTGTTGCGTATTCGTGTGCGTGTGTTACGTACAATAGCGATTCCAGGATGATATTTTAGGAGGGGCGATTTCACGTCAGCTAGGGATCGAAAACATAAATTTTCCATTCGTGGTCCGGGCCCGGTTCACAAAGGTTAGGGAAGGGGGCGGAGGAGGGAGACGGAAGCAAGACTTATGTAACGCACGCTTTTTTTTACTGTTTTTTTTTTTTTATCAGTGAAAGAAATCTTTTTGTACCCACCAGTTCCTGTTTAAACTAAAAATTCGAGGCATAAGAAATTTGTCTTATTCGTAAATCTTTCTTATTCGATTATTTATTACTTGTTCGATTGAAGCTTCATGTCGTGGATTTTTGTCTTAAAAAGAGAAATATTTCTCAAACAGTAGGGTGAAGAATTAACATTTTTACATGTTTTTTTTTACGTTGGTTTCGTCCTTTCATTTTGCTTTCGTACATATTTGTATTCGCATAGTATAACAATATACGAAAGCAAGAAAAAAGGACGAAACCAACGTATAACAAACCTGTAATTAGAAGAAAAATATGATGCATTTTCTATGATGCTTTTTTAAGTGTGCCTCTGTCTGTATAGGGAATAATCTAGACACACGCTAGTGTGTCGCCGCCAAGTAACAGTAGATCATCCCATTGTAGATATCCGATTTTAAAAATTAATTGTTCATGATAAAAAGGCGGCTCACTAGCAGACATGTGTCTGTTAACTGTAAGCAATTGAAAGCATATTTTGGCATGTTGAGAATAAATCCCAATGCGACAGAAATGTTTCAAATTGTGGAAAATGTAATGGGAAGGGTCAGAGATTTAGAAAAACTAAAATTTAAAGGATGAGTGTACACCAATCATAGAGAAAAAGATGCGTCAATAACGTTGTTTTTATGTTACTGTCTAGCTAGCTAGCTAATAAGATTTTTCCCATGTTAAATTCCATAGACATTTTGCTCATGGCTAGCGCAAAATTTAGAAGGCCTACGTACCTGAACTCTTGCACACGGATGCATAGTGATCTGAGGATGGTCCTTTTGTTGGTTTGAGGGTTGTAGGGGTCAGGACAAATGCGTGGAAGGGTTTTGAAATTCGCCACGGGCGAATTTAAATTTCGTTTCTTTTCCAAGTTGCAACCAAAGATTTTAAGCAACAATGGCGCGAACAATCAAGACTGGTCCTTAGACTTATTGTAAAAGCCTGGACGAACTGAAAACTGAACTGTAACGAAGGACAAAATAAAGAAACATTAACGTTGCCGTGGATTGCGTAAGAATAAAGGGATGCGCGGTAGATGATGGTTACGCAACAATTCGAGCATACACGAGCTAATGGGTTTTTTGTTAATAACCAAAAAATAAATTGCTTCGCATTCTGCTGTTTTAGTAACAGCGACCTTCGGGGGTTTCTGCATGACTAAATGTGAAGGAAATCTTGAAAAATTAAGAGGAAGGTGAAGGGCTAATTAAAACAACTGAAGGGGATGCGCTGATTGAGTGAGCGAAGCGAACGAAATCAGCGATTGTTAGTCAGTGTGTGAAAAAATGGGATTGAAGCATCTTAAACAGACGGTGTAACCTTATGTACGTTCACAGTCCTATGAAAGTTGTGATATCCACCCAAAACCAAAACTGGTAGAAAAACCCGCCAAGTTTCCAAAAACGATCGGCCTTTGAAGGTAGTGATATCATTCCAC
>JAHWFP010151264.1:20362-38520 GCA_023313725.1 Lithobius niger | reverse complement strand
TGTACATTTGACTATTTCAATTAAAAATCACCAATTTTTTATCCGTATACATTTTAACAAGTAAAATGAAACTTCAATCATATAACCCCCTTTTTTACGGCACACTTGACGTTTTTGTTTGTAATCCGTGTACCTTTTTTACGGCTATGCTTATGCATGCAGTCGATTGTTGCATGCACAAAGAATGGATCTGGAGTTTGATGAGTGGCATTGTTCCCTAAATACAATGGTTAAAACAATGTAAAACAATCAAAATGATCGTTTAGGGTCCCGTAACTCCGGAAAGGATCGACCAATTGAAAAAGTGGTCCCTGTAAGGTTGAAGCCCAGGGAAATTTCTGGCTCAGATTATGTTTCAGATTTCAGGTAGGTGCAGTAATTTTTTCTGAAACCGTGTCAGCCAAGAAGAACAAGAAGAAGGGCACAGTTTTCAAATTTACGTGTGGCTTCCTCTTGCACGGAATTGCATAAAAGTTGGTGTAAAGTTTGGAAAAGTTGCTATCTACTATCTACTGGTCGAAATATATTGTATAGAAACGGAGAAATTAATAATTTTAGTTTTGCTGGAGAGAGGACTTCAATCATATACATAGCCGTGTATGATACGGCTATCGCCGTGTATGATACAGCATTGTCACCACGTGTGTGAGTTCGGTTTTAGGAGGGGGCGATCGCTCCCACTGCCCCCCTCTGGATCCTCGTCTGGTCACGTAATCTAGACAGACGCTAGTGTGTGGCACCAAGTTAGGCAACATACATCATATCAATTGAATTGTCAAGGACGTAAGCCATCAAAGCGCGACGCCATAACGTAAGTGTCTTATATCCTGAAGCATAGTTGGAGACATTTCAGGTACTTACGGAAAAATAATAATACGGTACAAAAGCTTAAATTGTGGTAAAATGGAGAACAATTACTCACCTCACAAAAATTACCTTGTGTAGGAATAATAATTTAGTAAGCTGTCACTAGCCAGTTATTAGCTACTTCTAGTCCGCTCATCGCCGTGCTAATTCCCATAGGATGATTATTCACGGATACCGAGATAAGCGGAAGGCTTCCAGCTATGAAATTGGACGAATGGCTATAGTACGATACGAACTGCGTACCTTTTCTAGTATACAGCCTGGGGTGTTACGAGAATGGCGTAGGAGGACGCGTAAATAAGAAAGTGTTATTATATATAACCATTGTTGGTATTGTCTGAATCGTCTCTGATTGGACGGTCAAAGTTCGGACAATGACCACGTGTATACTGACGTAACGTACACCTTTGGGCATAAAAAATGATCGCACTGTATCGAGGTTCAAGTAGTCTGACAACAATGCAAATTTTTTCATTGTTGTAAATACGAACATACGTCGCTGAAGGCGGAAGGAATTCCCCATTGTTGATGCCAATTAGTGGCATTGTTGAATGGCATTGTTTAAAGCCCCAGTATAACGAAAACGATCATTTGTTATGCCCAAAGATGTACATATACACACGCTAGTGTGTCGTCATAAATCTAAACAACGTTGACAAAGAAATTCACGAAAACAACGTTGCCAACGTTCAATTCACGAAAAACAAATAGAAACGTCAAAATAAAGCCAAAACTGGTAAAGAAGCCACTAAGTTGAGAATAGTTCGGCCTCACAAAGGAGTGATAAGAACTAATTAAAAAAAAAATTAAAACTAAAACACAAACATAAATTGATAACTAGACGACTATATTCGGCCTCTCGAAGGAGTGATATGAAGTTTAATATTGGAAAAAAATGGCAATCAAGCTATTGTTGACGTGGTACTTTATTAAAAAACCTGCAGGCTAGTTGAGCTGAGTCTATACACAACATTAAAAAAAGTGATATTATATCAAAAACCAAAACTGATAAAAGGGACCGCCAAGTTCCGAATGGTTCAGCACTTCAAAGGAGTGATAAGTACACACCAAAACATTCGCTAAGTTAATCGCACCGGATAATACTTTGGACATTAAATGAAAACTTGAACATTGCTACCGAAAGTAGCATTGTTCTAGTTTTCATTTAACCTTTGCACTATTTTAAACGGTGCGATTAACTTGGCGAAAGTTTTGGTGTGTTGATATCACTCCTTTGAAGGGACGAGCCATTCGGAACTTAGCGGTACCTTTTACCAGTTTTGGTTTTTGATGTGATAGCTATAACAGTGTAGAGTTAACTGAAGTGATAAAAATCATTGATGGTGCAAATAATAACTAGCGTGAAGGGTTTTAATATTGTGGCACTTAAAAGTTTTCATTAAAATGTTGTGGCGTATTTTTTTTTATTGGGTGGGGGTGGGAAAATAGGACAAATTTTAAAAAGGTTGCCCGCCAAGGTTTTAAATAAGTAAAAAATTTGTTAAAAAATGCTAGTCGAAAATTAAAAACATTTATGCATCAAATTTCTAATATAAATCTCCTATTTTACAAATATCATTTTGTATTAACTATTAAATGCAGGCCATTTCAGTTGTAGAATAGGCTTACATGTGCCTATTTTTTTGACTATAGTTGTCGTTGGTGGCCCGAAGAGGTTTCTGTCCAACTCCGTAACGCAATAAAAGTTGTTTTCCCGTGAAACACCTCGTCGTGCCCGGTGAAATCTGAGCCCCAAGACACGTCACAAATATCGCCCCAGTTTCGCTAGAGGGTTGGGGCGGGTGCAGCAGCAGGGCAAGCGACCGCCCCCCCCCCTCCGCCAGACAAGGATGACGGGGGCGCAATTAGGCCCAAGGTGTATTTTAATCATTTTAATCATTTCTTTTCCCCATCCGTTTCTTCCCCCCCCCCCCCCCCCCCTTTGTGAATCAAATTTATGAAAAATTCAAAATATTTTGTAAGTTGGGGAGAGGTTCTTGGGTTAAAAAAAATCAGTTTGAACTTTTTTCAGAAGTTCTATTTACATAGTACTATTTAAATTTTATTAGGGACATATTATTTTCTTTGTAAACAAGGGCATCACAGTTATAATATCGAATAAATGGAGCGAAGCTATTATCAACAATAAGAGTTGCAGTGGAAACGGCGTTGTGGGTCATCTTTCAGGTTGCGTCATCGCATAGTGTTTCTTTGTCCATTTGCTTTCGTAGTGCATCGCTGGATAGCGTTGACGGCGGTTTTCTACTACTGATGAGCTTATAGGTGATCTGCTCACACCACCTGTGCATTTTATCACCTTGATTATTCTTCAACGGCATGTCCGATTTTAGAATTTTCTTTCTTAAAGACACCTCTGGGTGTAACTCTTACCACTGTACTAAATCTGGTGTTAATCGATGCGGGGGTTATTTTGTGATGCGAAGACAAAGCTTGCATTGGAGGAGTAACCGGAGCTCACTCCGCTACAATAAAATAAATGAAAAGAAAGTAACTCGTTTAGTTTTTCTAATTTCTTGATAATTTCTTAAATTCAATATTCTAATTTAATGCTATGTAATTATTTTTTTAAGGTTTAATTTTAATATTTAAAGTTTAATATTCTAATATTCAAGATTCACCTTGCTAACACATGTTTTAAAGAGTTTTATAAACCCCTTCAGTGTCTGGACGTAGGCTACTCTAGATAGACACCCGAATTAAAATAAGAACACTGGTGCCAAGAATGTGAACAGCTAGTGATGACAAGTGAACAGCAATTATGACCAAAATATTCCCCAGCTAATCACAATGTTGGCTCCATTGTGATTCTTAATTTATTATTAATATTTACTGCTAAGTTGGTTTCTGTAATCCCGAAGTGTTTTTTTTTTTTTAAACGAAGCAAACAGTCTGCATTAGAGACTGGCCTTGTGAGCATACAAGATACTAGGGATGGGTCGGTTTCATTTCTTTGACTTCGGTTCCGGTTTCGGATTTTACGCTCACAAAACAGCGGTTTCGGTTTCGGTATCGTTTTTTGGCACCATCCACCCCAACCAGCTATTTCTAGTTTTTTTTATTTCTTGTATCAGTACTATTACTAGCTTCCAACTCCTGCTTTCACTTTCAGCAGCGTCGTAGCCTATGGTCCTAGCTGTGGCATCATGTTCCTCTACTATTTTCTTTTTAATGATTAGGAGCTTTGCTGTCATTTATACGTAGAAAATGATAATTATTAAAAAAAAAAATTAGAAAAACAAATCAGTTTTTGATTTTTCGAACACCGTACGAAAAACCGACGCAAAAATCCAAATCGGTTTCAGTTTCGGTTTTCAGTAAACACCCAAAATTCTGTTTCGGTTTCGGTTACCGACTCATCCTTACAAGATACAGATATACGCCGGGTGCTCTAACTACTGCGCTACCGGGGCGGATACTGGCTTCAGGGTTCAGCCGAGCTAAGTAGCTGTTCAGTCTTTCTCATTGGTGACCTAGAAGTCACTAGCATACACGAGGAGGGAAAGCAACAATGCTTCTTGGCCTCCACACTAGAAATAATGCTCACAAAGGCAGTCTTTAATGCAGACTGTTTGCTTCGTTTACCGTTTACCTTGTGATTTATTCTTTATTTTATTTATTTTTTTTTTTAATTCCCATCTGTGCATATGTCGGTAACACAATTCGATTTCGCATGCTGTTGGCAGTTGGTGTGGAGACCACGGCCCTCACCATTCAGCTGTGCTTGGCATTCTTGGGCCGGGTTCCCACGGAACCATCGTGATACTAGCTTTTCGTCTTCGGACTATTTTTTTTAATGTTCAAATGGGCGTATGTCCATGCCACTGAAAGGTTTAACGAACTGTTTAAAAAAGAGCAACAACACTTGTAGGCTACTTTATTTCTTGACATTTATTAATCCATCTGCTGGTGTAACCAATCTTGTACTTAAGTGGGTTGCGGTTCACAGAATTGATGCCATATCTTTAGACTTATAACTCATACTAGAAACATAACAGACACAATGTTGAGCTCGTCTCATAATACTTAGATGGGACACCAAATCTCGTATCACCGAGTGTATAATTGGCCAAACAGCCATATAAGAAAGAAAGACAAACAGGATCTCCTTGCACGTTACCTAACGCTAAAAGGTGTCTATGCTAGTCTTGTCTAAAAGTAGCATCAAAAACAGGAAAAAATTCTGGTAAATACCTTTTTCCGTTTGTTTTCGGAGAGGGAGAGGACGGGCACAGCCCAGATACCGTTGACTAAACGTATAGAGGATAAAAATACTAGCAATTACAGTCTTTCCTTTTTTTTTGTGAGGGGGGGGGGGGGGCGGGGGAGAGTGGCTGGGGAGATCATGGAATAGCCGTGACCCCTTGACTAAAACTCGTTATCAAAAACAACACAGAACAAAACGAGAGGCTGCAGCTATTACCTGGACGCACCCGGTCTTCGGTACACTTTTGAATTTCGGCCTAGTTTTAGATTTTAGACGATTGTTAGCTTTTAGGCATAATTTTCATCTGCCGTTTTAATTTCGTAAGTAGCAGTTAACTGTGAATCGGATTCGAGAATAGGCTTATTCATTTACGCAACACGACGCGGAGACTTGACATTGCCGTGGCAACGTGATTTAAGGCTACATTTTCAGCTATTAAAGGGTTAATTTTTTTTACCTGCCGTTTTAATTTCGTAAGTAGCAGCTAACGGAGAATTGGGTTCGAAAGTAGGCCTATTCATCCATGCAAACGGTGTCGAGACTATTTTAAATGAATCTAATATGTGTCGTTATCGACATCCTTTTGTTTTTACCATTGCATGTCCTCCTCTAGTGTTTAAATGCGACGATCAAATATTATTATTTCACTAGAGGAAGCCCTTGTTTTCCACGGGGCCGGTCACATTTCCCGGGACATTTTCCCGGGACATTTTCCCGACGACTTGTCAGATTGATCGACCACTCATGCCTGGCTCCTTTTTGGCTGCAGGTAGAGTGGGAGGGTGCATTTTCAATGCGGGCGCGAGGAGGGGAGACGTGGTTTTCCTTTAAGCCTTCCTTTAGGCTTTCCTTTTAGCCGGCCTCCGATATTATAATAAAGATTAAGTTACGTCGACAAAGTCTATGAGCTATAAGGAAGCAACATTTTTTTAATTTGCCTTTTTTTTATATATATATTTAATTTTTAGCCGCTGAATCCAATGATGGAAACCGTTTTTCTCTATCCGGTACCGTTCAGAAGTTGAAAAAGTAGAGTGGTCCTCTATTCCTGTCAGACGTACTTTGTCTGTTCCTGTGAAAACCTTAATACTCCCGATTCCTTCAGAACTCTTTAGTTTCTACTGTTCGAACTGACTTCTGACCCCAAGCGAACAGTTGTGTGAACTAGGGTCCGTTTTTACTTTTACGGAAAACGAAGGTTAAAAATTATGCTGTGTAGGCAGGTTTTTACCTAATAAATATGCGTGAAAATATCCTTTGCGCTGCGAATAGTCGAACTTGTAATTCGGGAGAACTTGCTTTTCAACGAACTTAAAATGAAGAAGGCATTTTATTTCTCGAGCCAAGGTCGACTTGAGTCGCCCTGCGTGTCTAACTTTCCGACTCTTCACCAGTTCTTGCACGTAGTACTTGCCAGAAAGTTAAAGCCTCTTAGCAGTGTTTTCGTTTAATACGATTTTGGCGACGTGTAATCAACTGGCGTGGAGCCAGGAGCTGAAACCTGCAGCTTCTCTCCCAGACGCCCTTGCACAACCGGTGGAAGACAAAGCGTGCGTTAACAATATGCTTACTCCCACATCCAACCTGACATACTTTCAGTTTTACTTTATTTCAACATACACTACAGCGCCGTACAGGCTACGTAGCAAGGTTCTACGGAAAATATTGTATTTTGCGTGCAGGGCATAAATATTACATATAAATACAATTAACTATGTTGCAAAGTGGTACAAGACGTTTTCTATATTATAGCAAAATTCAGAACGCCATTTAAACTCAACAGTTACAAAACAAGCAACCACAGAGGGAAGCATAATTACAACGTTCTGTAATATAGGTTATACAATAATATAACAATATTTACAGCAAATAAAACTCAACAAGCTCGCAAACGAGCGACCAAAGAGGGGGGGGGGGGAACGGTATGGCAATATTCAACACAAAGAATGAGCTAGGCGACTGCGTAGCCGGCCCGATAACGCTCCCAGGATGCCACGTGAGAAGTGAATCACGATGGAGGGAGGGGGCAGGGTGGCGACGAAGTTGCGTTGTAGGTGCGGGTGGCGGGGAACAATCTACGTATGGTTGGTTTTGTTAGGGTTGGGGGTGAGGGATGGAAGAAGTACGTCTAAGTAATAGAATAAAATGCGTTTGAAAATAAACGATACAGCAGGAAGAGAACCGGTGTTACTTCACGTTTGGGGACTGAGGGGGGGCGCAAGAAAAGGGTGCACCGATGGCTGGAAGACAACTAGACAACGTCGTAGTAGGTACATTGAAATATTTATATCGTAGTTAGTGAAGAGGGTGGAAGCGTAGGGGTTTGGGTAGTTGAGGCGTCTCTCATAAATGTTTTTTTTTGGGCGGGGGGGGGGGAGGTGAGATGGAGTGACCCATAATTGTATAAGCAACGTTGTATACAAATGTCTTTGTTGTAGATGTAATTTTTACAATGTTAGAATGTGGAGCGCGTTGGGGGAGGGGGCCACGTCATTTTACCACGTCTCAAGACCCTACAAAAAAGGGGCCACGTCATTTTAGTGATATTATAAAATAAATTCACCCCTCTTTAGACAGATGTAAGCTAGTTATCAATAGCAGAAGAGTATTAACTCGAAATCTTAATAAAACTCGCAAATTCGCTCCTGATCTACGGTGACTTAGGCGACATTTCACCCGACTCACTCACTCACAAACCGTCTGTTGTGCTTAGCATCAACAAGCTGAGATGTTTGACTTACTGCAATTGTAGGGTGTAAAGCCTTACCTTTGAGAACCACGACGATATGTCAGCTCTCTAACCTCCTTCATTCGTGCTCCATTGTCTACTCTCTCGCCTCCATTAACACTTTCTATTCACTTTTCCAACGTAGCTACGTCGATCAATAAAAGTGTTCCAGCGAAGCGACGGTAACGTAGTGACCAATGGTGAACGTTAGTTACTGTGGTAACCAAAGAAACGACAAAATCTGTATACAGAATTATTGATTGTTAAAAAAAAAAATATTGCTTGAATATTACGTCATCTCTTCCTGCGCGTGTTAATAATTTTTTTTCGATTTCACGTTTAAGAAGACTGATGATGGATTGGATGGGCAACGGTCACACGTTTATTTAATGTGGTGGCTAAAAATTAAAGGGGCAAGACAATGTGATTTGGTCAAACACTAGTCGACATGGAATCAATGTGAGTTCTTAACTAAATAAATAAATAAATAAATAAATAAATAAATAAATAAATATTGCAATTATGCTATAGGTATCTGCAACATTTAGCCTTCACTAACGTGCAGCCTTAGCTAAAACAGTTTTACGTAGAATTATTTTTAAAAATAGTTTTTACATGATCAGGAAAGTGGAAGGAAGGAAAGGAACACAATTATCTTGCCACACAGGTTAGACCTGCAAGGGAACAAAGGCTCTCGATGGCATCGCCAGTCTTGTTGAATAGGAAAAGTCGTAAAATTAATTTAAAAAAAAAACAATAACCATTGATTTAATAATTCTTCACTCTTTCTTCTTCGTGTATTCCTGGTTTAATATAACTTAATTTAATTTTGAAAGCTTTCGTTTCCTTTGTTTTCTCACCTTTTCAAATCTTTTTACAATTGTGTTGCCGGAATTACCGGCTTCCCCTCATTATTCGTGGTCCAATTTACTTGTAGGTGTTTTCAGCAAAGCTGGAATGCAATCACGTTGGTTCATACATCATCCATGATACATAGCGAACGGAGTATCTTCGATTGGATTGAACATATGAAGATATCAAAGGAAAGCATGGAGGGGACTTCTGATTACGTCATGCAGTCTTTAACCAACTCACCTGATTCGCTCATCATTTTAACTTGAAGTTAGTATATTCAAGGTATAACTTCGATCCTATTCCAAACTCAATTCAGCATCCAAGATATGTGAACCAATAACTTGTCTGCTGAGATATATCCCTACGAAATGGACGCAATTTGTCGTACAAAAATTGGTTAAGGTGAGCACTATAACCGGTTCTAAACCAGAACAGGCTGTAAAAGCAGTACAACTTTCTTTATACGCTCAACAATAAGCTAAACTTTCAAAGTGTTTATCACAAGAACTAAACAAAACCATCAAGGAACGAATTTTACATAGGAGAAGTAGACATAGAAGTAAAGAGAACGGAGAGCCAAACATAGAAGCAACAAGCAGTAGCCCTCCCTGGATTTGTACGCTAGAGGGGGATGGAGTGAGAGGTAACCGGATGTCAAAATGCGGCTCCAGGAATTCAACTGAGGTTAGTATAGAACTACATGTAAGCCCGTGCTACGCACGGGTGTTGTAATGATTCTGTGATATTTCCATCAAGGGTTTGATTTGGTACATGTAAGTGGCAGTAAAATTATTGATTGTGTTGCCATGTGTTGCAAATTACTTACATTTGAGTTGAGTGTTGGTGGCACTGCTGCTGTTCTTGTGCGAGGTTAAAGTATATCTTTATAAACTATATTTTCCGTAAATGTATTGTCTTTTGCACTTAACAATTGCCCTTGTTTGTTGGTGTTTAGTATTTGTACATGAACATTTTTTTCGGAAGTCACCCGTGAGAAGGCTACGTATAATTGTCCATGTGCAAATACTGGTTGAGGTAAATAAATCCCTACTTTGTCCAAAGTCTGCCCTTGACATTTATTAATAGTTATGGCGAAAGCTACTCTTATTGGGAATTGGCGTCTGCTCAAGGTGAAGGGCGAGTTGGAGTCTGTTGGTGCTAACTGAATCCGTGGTATGAAAATTGTTTGGCCTTTTGCCGGTCCCATTAAGAGTTCTGCCAAGATGACGTTAGCGTGCATTTTCGTAACGATAAGTCTTGTACCGTTGCACAAACCTCGTTTAGTATTTAGATTACGAAGCAGCATAATTATAGCACCAACTTTTAGTCTAAGTTTATGTACAGGCATCCCGGATGGAGTTAGAGCATTCAAAAATTCGATCGGAAAGTTTAGTCTTTCTTGGTCATCACCTGTCTCTACTGCATCTACACTGTAATACACTTTTTCTTCGCCTTCGATACGGTTGAGGATATCATCATTAAGAAGGAAAGTATCTTCATTTCGCGGGCAAAGAATCGCACGATTGGCAAATTGTTTTGCTTCATCACTTAATTGTCATGGATTTGCTAAAAATTATTACAACCAATCCTGTGTCTATGAGAAATTTTGGGGGAATTTCGACAATGTCATGTCCAAGGTTTTCATCATTGGGTAGTTTGCCTTCACCCATTAGTTTTAACCATTCTGTAAATTCCTTGTCTTGTTGAGCTCTCATGTTTTTCTTTAGTTGGAGCTTAATGAACTGTGGCCATAATGGGTGATATTTGATGGAGGTCTCCATGATTGCAGTTCTGTGTCCGTGACGCACTACTGGTAGAGTTTGTCTGAAGTCGCCTCCAAATAGCATTGGTTTACCTCCGAAGGGAGCTAATTTTCCTGTCAATTCGGTTAGAAGTCTGTGAACAGCTGTTAATGCATGGGTAGACGTCATGCTAGCTTCATCCCAAATTACAAAATTACAAGTTTTGCATTTCGTAATATTCTGGCTTCTAACGAATTGGTTCTAATACTTGAAACTGAAGTCTCCAATAACGGTATTGGGAGTTTAAATTGAGAATGATACGTCCGTCCTCCTTTCAACAGAGTTGCTGCAATTCCTGTAGGGGCTACAGCTATAACGACATCATTGCGACCGCGCAGGAAGCTGAGTATGGTACTATAAAAAAAAGTTTTTCCTGTCTCCGCAGAACCATCCAGAAAGAAGCACTTTTTTTGTTCGTCTGTATCATCCACAGCTTCCAATACCTTAGTGAATATTTCTTTCTGTTCTTCGTTAAGCTTTGCAATTGGTTGGTTGGCTAATTTCGCTTTTATGTTCGCACAGAAATCGGCATCGCAATGCTCCATCCTTTTTGGTTCTGGTAATCCAAAATCAGCACATGATTTTGAATGGCTTTGCAGCGTTTCTAGGATGTCATTCAAAGCTAAATCTTCTGCACGTTCAGGATCAGTGCGCAAAAAGTCGGCAATTAAAGCAGCTTTATGATTCTCCCAAAGGAACAATACATTTGGGGATTACCGAAAATACAAATGAAAGCAAAAAGCTGTCGTAGTTGTCTTTTTAACATTTCGAGGATAGCTTCTGTCAGAGCTCTGTCCCATTCTTCATCGTTGGCTAAGAGATTTCTTTCTGACGCAGCTTCTTTAAAGGTATCAAATAATAAACCGTTGACAGTCCGTATGTCTTCAAAACTTCGTGCGCCTTTAACGTGCAGTAGCAATAGGCGAAGATAATACCGTTCTGTGTCATTCAAACTAACGTTATACATTCGACAAATAACTGTGTTACCTCTTTGTTGTCTTGGTTTCCATTCGCTTTGCTTTTTCATAAAAACGAAATTCTCAGGGATTTCTACATACAGGAATTGATTTGCTGTTGGGTTGGTTTGATTCAATTTAAACCAAGCAGTTAATGTTGTGTTCTTCATACTTGCTTTTTCTAATGCTTGTTGTTCTTCTCCCTCGTGAAAATATATTGGTTGCATTTGAGGTAAATGTACTGCTAATCGAATGACAGCATGCGATTGCTCATGCATTTTGTATCCATTTAGTCGCCACATTGCTTCAGGTGCACTGACGTATCGTGCATGTATGTAATTTGTTACTTCATCATGATGTAATGTTCCTTTGTCATTATGACTGTCTTTGATTTCAATATTAGCACAATCATATCCTTTTTAAATATACTTATAAATATATTTGATACTTTTCACGGATGCACATATTTCCACATTGATGTGGCAATTATATTTTTTTGTTAAGTAGGGATTGAATGGCACTACCCAACAATTATCTATTTCCGTGTTATTATGACTACAAATTTGCTCAAGTGTGGAAAGGGAACGACGTCGATATTGTGGATATCCATCAACATTTTCACATGTCACATCTTGAAAAACTTTCGGAAATTCTTTAATGCATTTTCCATTTTCCATGCATGTTGCACCAGGATTATGCTCTCCACATGGTCCATGAATCATGTGTCTAAGTACGCTGTCATGAAGAGCAGAATGGACTTCTTTGTAAGGGAGTTATGCAGAAACTAATTGGTCGACGTCATCTCTCGTCCGTGGCTTGTCTTCATTTGTTAAAATGACTAACATATGTATATGTGGCAGTCCGCGCTTCTGGAATTCCACAACATGAACTTTTGCTACGACATTTCCTAAAACTCCATTTTCAATATCCTTTAAGAGTTCTTTCACTTTTAAGGAGAAAACTCTTGCAACCAAATCTGGCCGGTTTTCCCTTGCAGATCCTTGCAGATCCCTTGCAGATCCGTTTATTACATGTGCTGTTACATTTATACACGTTTTATTAGGCGTTGTTTTGGCTATCTTCTTGAGACACTGCGTCGTTATTTTGGTCTTCCTGACGATTCATTGCTGCGTCAAAGGACGAATTCAGGAATTAGTTTTCTGCATTTTCCATTTCTTTGATTCGTTTTTCTAGTGTATTAACTTTGTTCTGCAGACTTTCATTTTCTCTTGCTTTCCTTTTTAGAAGTTTTTCCAGGTCTGTTACCTTTTTCTTGAGAGTATCATTGTCTGTGTTTTTCTTCATTATTTCTGAAGCGTTTGATTGCACTCTCAGCTCTTCGTTTTCTTTGCGCAACCCTTGTATTTGGATGCACAAAGCATTCACCAGGTTGACTATAACAGTGAAATAATAAAATGTTACAAAAAGTATATAAAATGTGTGTATGTTAAAACGTAATGGTGCAATTCGTACCTGTTGGTGCTTTCGATGACATTCCTAAAAAGGCGTGTATCTGATGGCGTGTAACAATAACGTCCGTAAGAAGGTAGCGTGTAATATCGTGACGAATACCGTAGGCTATTTGACCACGCCCGCAACAGATGGCGGCACTGTGCACCGGGCAGTTTCGTAGTACTCAAAATCCCGATTGCTTCTTTTTAAACTTAAAAATTAGATGCTTCTTTTGTTTACAACGCAACTGCTAACAAATCCGTACAGCTTGAACTGACTTGCTTTAAACTTTAAACACATAAAGGTAACGATCAAATTGGGACTCCTAGCATCACGAAACAGAAGCAAGCTGACAGGCATGGAGTTGAGCACAGCTACTATCTCAACGGGCCTTGATATTGCTTCGTTCGCTTGCGTTGACTATCAAGAGATGACGCCACGACTGTTGATCCGGTTGGTTACTTGCGGCCGTCTCGTTGCGTCCATCTGACGCGACAACTCGATTTTATTAATAAAGATAATCGTGCTTTAATTCCCTCTGGGCCCTCCAAAATGACTCATTTTTTTTTAAATTTAGGGCCTTTAAAATGTTCATATTTAGCACTTTTCAGAATTTTATTTAACTGCAGTTAATGGCTTATTTGTTTACGTTGTCTAACTTTATTCTTCACCCGGAGCCTTGTTTGGGGTGTGCCACTGCATGCAAGCCCAAGCAGTTATTCACTCAGTCCTCCAAAGAAAGCAGGCAATTATTTCGTCCAAAGGGTTGTTCACAAGAATACGTAAGCAATTCGTGAATACGTGAATGATGGATACGTGATTGTACCACATAATTCGTTTTAAAAATACATTCTTTCACTTTAGCTAAACTGGACTTCGAGGTGTGCACCCAGATATGGCGTAACCTGAGGGTTTCCAGTAACCGAAAAGGTTTGAAATTCGTTGATGTCTCCAACCGTATTCTTGTGTCGCAGTGCATTTGGATTGCCAAACCGAAAACCTTGCAAACCTCTAAACAATTTAGTCAAATTTAATGAATACCCTGAACTCAAGGTTTGAACACGTAACTAAAAAGGTTTGAAATGCGTTGACATTTTCAACCGTAGTGCATCTGTAGTAGTGCAATGTAGCTTGCTTAAGCTAGCCTAATAAGCAACGTAATAGCCAGATTGAACGCTGACACTCCTCGGATGTCGGAAATAAACATTAGATATTTCCCGGTTCTGAATGAAATTAAGCCTCATCCACCTTAATCCAACACTACATTTTCGAAGTGTCCGTCTTGAGCTGCAATGCATTGGCGAAGCCTCAATCATATCCAGTGTAATTGTTCAAAAGGTTTCAAAGGGGTTTAACGAGCGTTAACCACTCCTGGTTATCTGCCCGAAGCACTAAGGCCAATTGTAATTGTTTGACAGATCTCAACAATACATTGCCTTAGTTCCTGAATGGTCCCCGGTTGATGTACTGCGCCTAGCCTGTTCTTCAGTTAAACGGGACGGAAAGCCAATGAGCTCGAATTTGGTTAACTAAATACGGATGCAAACCTATTTACGTTGCCTTTTGGACTTATATGTCAGACTGCCTGAGCGGGGAATCGAACCCACGACCTCTGAAATCAAAGGCCGGGGTCCTACCGCTGAGCCAGACTGACACGGCCAAAAGGAAACGTCAATAGGTAGCATTTAACACGCACACATATACATGTAAGCATACACTGTTAAATGCTGCCTATGGACGTTTCCTTTTGGCCGTTTCAGTCTGGCTCAGCGGTGACCCCGGCCTTTGATTTCAGAGGTCGTGGGTTCGATTCCCCACTCAGGCAGTCTGACATATAAGTCCAAAAGGCAACGTAAATAGGTTTGCATCCGTATTTAGTTAGCCTGTTCCTCAGACAGCCCCATAGGAATCAGTCAGGAGGGGTTAGATCAGGACTTCTGGGTGGCCATTCTACTGCTCCTCCCCTCCCAGTCCACCTGCCACCAAAGATCTGATCCAACCCCTCCTGTACATTGTGTCCAGGGTGGGAGGAGCCCCATCGTGCTGATCCATACGGCACAAGTAATTCAAGGGATGCACATAGCAAGCCTTTATTAGGTTGAACAAAGGTTTTTGTTTCATGTGCTAAAAATTTTAGGTAACCCTATAGTATATGCCTACATTACAGGCCTACATTCATAGGCCTATTTTTCAATACTTTATGAATCATCCTGTATATAAAGCGAAAGTACAGAACAGACGACGTGTTTACACCCAAACAATAATATGCCTGCCTCTAATAGTTTAAAGATTCCTCGTTGCCATGGTAATGAAGTCTCGAACCGAAACCATGTTGCATGAAAGAAGGCCTAACTCTCCAACCCAACTGTTGTTAACTGCTACTTACGAAATTAAATCAGAGGTAAATGTTAGGTCTAAACGCTAAAAATTAGGCCTAAAACCTAAAAACTAGGTCTAAAAGCTAACACTTATTTAACATACAATTGTGATGATTAGTGAGAAAAAAGGATAATGATATACTGCCTACAAAAACCATTGTTTTGCATTGTTGTCGAAGCCAGGGTCCCTCAAACAGACATACTACAATTCAACGAGACCTACTTCAAGACTGCCCGCGAAACCCTTTCGAAACTTCGTTAATAGTGGATGATCCATACAGGGACTGTGCTCATGAATGGAGAAAATTTTTTTTTTTTTTTACGGGCCGGCGGTACTGCTTTTCTCTCTCTGGCTATTCTGCTTTGATTCTCCCTTTACTGGATTTATTTATCCTTTAAAAAATTTTCAGTAATGTTCAAAATTCAGTCGGCTCATCTATACGAGCTTACTTTGCTTCAGGTGACATAAAGTTAAAAATAAATTTTGAAAATTAAAAACCAAGGTAACTGCAAATGCTCAGATCATGAAACGATACATAAACTACTGAAGGATGCTCATTATATGAATATCCTGCTACGGATTAAAAACGGATATTTGTAAAAAAAAAAAAAAAATCACAACCAGCCCTTCAACAACACGACAAACTGTTACGATAAACTGTTCAATTAAATTTCTGGCTCGAGTCAATTGGAGCCTGACATCAATGCTTCTTTAGACAAGATAGAAATTGCCTCATTATTATTTCCGAGATTGCATGCGACACAATGATGCTGCATCCTTGCTGCATCCGTAAATGTTGATTTACGTAATATTAAGTGATTGTTGCTTTCAGCCACCAAAAAGATTAAAATGCTGCCATCGTAACATTTTATTGCCGTAGTTAATTTGCTCGGCATTGGAGCACAGGACTTGTGCACATCCTGGTTTAATGCATCCTGTTTGCTTTCCTAAAAGTATTTGCGCGCAAACATTGTCTCATTTGCGGCTGTGTTATCACGTAAGTAGTACAAACCAGATTTTTATGCACTTTTTTGGTAGGGGTGGCGTGTTAATTATGGTCTAGTTGGAAAAAGCAACTTCATTTGCACACCTGACTGCAACTTTGCCGTTACTCCGTGCTATCATCCACAAATTCGGCACGAGGCGTATACATCCCGCAAATTCGAATAGTGCTCGACCTTCCCAGGGGTGACTCCTCCTTACGAGTTACGCGAATGCAATGCGCATCCTGCCAGCGATGACCAAGTTTGTTTCACCAATACTCACGAATCATTATCTCATCAATCATACGAATGCCTAGAATACGAATTATACACAATCAACTGCAGCGTGGTTTGAGCACTATCGTTTATAAAATGCTACGCAGTCTTGTTACGTCTTCTGTGGATTTGGGTTAGGAGGCGTGCATCCTGTCAACGTTTGTGGAGCGACTCAAATCATAATTGTCAAGCCACCTCAGCTGGTTGCGTACTGTCCGGGGCCGCAATATTTTTTTTTTCGTCCTGTCTTTTAATTGTTATAACATGGGTGATCTGGAGTTAGTTTATCGCCGATGGTGTACGGTAATTCTCGCGTGGAGGCGCCATTAGTTTCATCGTAGGTTAACTAACACGTCCAGAAAAGCCATGGCCTAAGCAAGTTTTAGTGGGCTTAATAAAAACCATTTTTTCGTGAAGATTTTTTTCGGGAGAGAATATGCGACGAATGATAATTCGGAAAAATAGTTGACACCTATAAACTTGAGGCACGTTGTTTTTGTTGTTTGTTTGTCTTCCCCTAATTGTCCTTCCCCTTCATTTCATTTCATTTCATTTCATCATTTCATTTCATTTCTTCTATCCATTACCACCGACTGTTTTTCGATGATCATCGAAAGGGTAGCAAAATGGAACAATATTTCTTACTAGCTTAAGAAATATTGTTGTGTTTTACTGCCTGGTCTGAATCGTTTTCCAGTGGGGACCGCATGTTTGTTTATCGTGTAAAGAAATTTGTGTCAAATTAGGGCTAGCTTTTTTTTGACATAAACGGTAAATATACGATTGCTGACGTGGAATATATTTTTAAAAAATACACATTGAGTACACCGCTGCAGCTCGACCCCGCCACAGTGTTGATAAAACCTTGCCGACCTCAGTTTTCTCAGGCAGTGTTCCTGAGTATAGTCTTCCCATCCTAGACTATACTTTCAGGATTAAGTATAAGCGTTGGAAAAACTTCCTATGCTACGATATGTCCCACTTAGAGCCCCCAAGGTCAAAATCAAAAAAAAAAGTGTGCTCTAAGCTGACATTAGGAGGATTCTAGAAAATGACCTTGACCTACATTCTACTTAAATAAAAATATGGATGCACCATCAATGGGCACTTGTAAAAGTAAGTATAGTTTATAAATATGCAATAGCTTATCTACAACTTTAGTAAGTTTTTAAATACG
This sequence comes from Lithobius niger, assembly GCA_023313725.1. Classification (NCBI taxonomy): domain Eukaryota; kingdom Metazoa; phylum Arthropoda; class Chilopoda; order Lithobiomorpha; family Lithobiidae; genus Lithobius; species Lithobius niger. The sequence goes on along the minus strand of JAHWFP010151264.1, from coordinate 20,820 downwards.
CAATAGCTTTTATGCAAACACAAAAACACTTGTTTATGTTTATTTTTCCCCACTGAATAAAAATTATTTTGGTAAGTAATATGGGTAAAAATTAGCTGACGAAGGCTAATTTCTCATATGCTTTGTACCCTGCCCAAAACATAGACACGACATTTTTGCTATGCCAAAGCAATATATTTTAGTGTAACATATTGTGACACATTTTTAGGCCTATACCTATGGTAGGGTTACAGTCAATAACTTCTGAACCGCACCAGATACAGATGTGCTGTTTGTGGCATTTTAAATGGCTTTGCAAAGGCAAAATTTAAGTTTGGCGTTTTTTAAAAGTTCTGTTGAACTAAAATAGTGCATTTGTAAAGCCATTTAAAATCCACAAACATCATGTTTGTGTTTATTCTTAACAGCTCTTTAGTTCAAAAACAGCAGTCAATGACTGTCATTAGCTACACCTAAAC
>JAHWFP010151264.1:0-19962 GCA_023313725.1 Lithobius niger | reverse complement strand
TCGTTTTTGATGGTGCCAGTCTAGTTTCATGTTGTGGTTCTAGGTGTGGTCTACTGAAACTAGACAGTTGCACCGTCTATGGCACTAATTGTCACTAAGAAATAAATAACCAAGCGCCATCTATCAAATGGGTACTAGCGGCACCATCTGTTGATCATGAATCAAAATAAATGCCGACCATGTATTGAAACTAGACAGTTGCACCATCTATGAGCACTAATTGTCACCAAGAAATAAATAACCAAGCGCCATCTGTTGATAAAATGGGGATCTCAAAAGTCTACTGGAACCAAGCGGCACCATCTGTTGATCATAATGTGTCTGAGGATTCTACATGCAACATACATCAAAAGTAAACACACAGACATTTACTACACTAACTGTAGAAAACTGAACCAGAACTACAACTTTGGTGAGGAAAAACGAAACTATTAAAGTGCTAATTATGAATTAATAAAAAAAAACCGTGCCAAGTCTCTTGGTTCTATGGTAACAATATGAAACACAGACAAACCGTTGCACCCTCTATGATTCGGAATCGAAAAATATGTCACCAAGAAATTATAAAATCGAAAAATGAAAGTGCTCAGTGCAAAACGAAACTGAGTGCTATGCCATCTGCATAATAACTAACTACAGCTGAAACATAGATGAGTTTGAATAAAATCGAACATACAGAAAATGAAAATGAATGCTATGTCATCTGAGTTTGAATAAAAATATACAAAACAAAACTAAGTGAAATCCAGGGAAGCAAAATATGTATGGAATTACATCTGCCATCTTGCCACAGCCTTATTGTTGTTGAATTTCGTTACAGGGGTTCTTTGTCTCACGAATGATTTCCGGGATGTTTTCGAGTAACGAGTTCCATTCCGCAAAGTTCATTTCAAATTGGGTTATAGGAATCATATTCTCATCAAAGGAATAGTAGACTAGTTTCGTGTAATCACCATTAAATTTTATTATTAGCCTTTTATTTTCTCCCAGACGGACTGCGTTGAATAACGAAGCCAATGCATTCACCAACCAGGAATTAAAATGTTGTAGCAACACGGTTTTTGTTGACGTACTGAGAAACAGTTTGATCATATTTTGAACCTGCACTATGGTGCCCAAAGCCGCACTTTCATCGTTGCCACCACCAAAGTGAGCTTTGTTGGCTCTACGTTTCAAAATGTGTTGATTTAAAACACTTTTTTTTTAACAAAGCGTCTCACTCGCTGGCATTCAAATCAATTTGGGACTGGCCCGTCATCAAGCTGACGACAGCATTTTTGCCGAATGAAGTGACTTGAACGGTGGAGTGAGGGCCCAGGGCGAAAACATTATCGTCACTCATATTGGTTACTTGCGGCTCTTCTTTAATAATAATAATAATTAGAGATATTAATTTTATTTTTTATTTTTTTATGCTCTTACCCTTCAAATTTGCAATGTACCTCTAACAAATGGCGCCCATTCGGAATGACTCCTGAATTGGAGACCAAAATTGTGTTCCCAATTTGCAGTTCTATTGGCGCCCTGTCGAAGCTAACCACGGTGGCTGTCTCGCCAGCAATTTTATGAATGGTCTTAACCGAATTAACTCCGACCTGTAAACTCACTTGGAATTGAATATTGATCCATGAGGCCAGAGCAATCACTTTAATTACGCGATCTAGTTCGGAAGCTGTGATATACTGTTGGCCATTTTCTGACAACCATTTAAAATTGTCTCTCGTTTCTAAATTCGAACGAAAACAGTAGACATGCCTGAGAACTCGTGATTCCTTCCTAATCCGATTTATTTGTCTGTCTACGTATTTTTGGGTCGCTGCATCACTGTCACTGGATGGCTGACCCAAACTTAATAAGTTCTTGTCAGCCAAGCTTAAATTACCATCAAAATCTTTACTTAAACCTATTTCATATTTCAGATAGCCTAGAGTGACTGCTTCGTTTTGACTGGTGGGTGCCCCCAAATCAACTATTCTGTTTCCAGCTAAATTCAAATTGCCCTCTGCAGTTTTGGAGAAACCAAGTGCATGTTTTTACGAATGTGACGGTAGTAGCCTCTGAGTCAGAAATAGGAGGTGCTAAGTTGGTAGTTCTTTTCTGCCTAGCATCGAAAGCAGAGTCAAGATATTTCCATTAGGCGATGGCTTTTTGATCCGTTTTGCAGAGTTACCAAATTTTTCGACGGCGATCATATTTTTTCCTTCAAGTTATGGATAATTTGAAAAAAGTTTTCACCCTGGAACAAACGTTGAATTACGTACAAGCAATACTGGTTACACAGTATCTCTTTAAATTCATGGACACGTCGGTGGTTCGATAGGAAGTTACCACCGAGATATCTTTTGATCTCGAGAGGAGCTTTTAATCCAAAAGAATTGAAATAAAAACAGCACCTGGGCCCTCGATTAAAATAACACACCAAGTGGCTTCCTGCACCTGAGGAATCCTGTAAATTGACGATGCCGCTCTCTCCGTTCAGCCGCAGACATTGAGGAAGGAGGTCTTTGCTGAACGTGTCTCTAATTGGTGACACCTAATTTTTTAGCATATCTGTTTAAATCTACGTTAGTCAGAGCCCTGTCTAAGGGAACGCCAGCTTGAGATAGTACTCTCGTCCACGGTTTGGGTTGTTGGTTTGCTTTGGCTTTTTGTAGATCGCTTATTTTTCAATCTGGCTCCTTTCTTTCTGTACATGGCGAGTGCCTCTATGGCGGCGTTGTGACATTTCAATTCTTGCAGCTGCCTGGCATTATTCTTGGCTGAGTTCAAAGCCCTGGAAATTCCTGCGGCTCCACCTGCCAAATCATCAACCCTGCCAGGGCTGGAAGAAGAAATGGCAGTACACCACCAGTTTATGTACGAGAAAATTTGAAACTAAGTCCCTTACCCATCTTGCGAGCCTTTAATATTTTACTGTGTTGCATTTTAGTCAGTGAAAGTGTCACATTCCCTCTCTTCAGCTGAGTATTGGAAAGGCAGATAGAAGGAACTTTGCCAGCTTTGATGTGTTTTAACATTTTTTGCTTTTGATGGGGAGTCAAAGACACTGCTACGTTTTTGTGCATGATTTTTCCTCTTTATGAAAAAAAAGTAAATAAAGTATACCAAAACCTCGACTTTACTCCTGTCCAATTTGAAATACATTATTCTATCACTAATGACCAATGCTAAAGCTTTCGTGTTGAAGGGACGGTGGCTCCGAAGCGTATTTTATTTGCAAATCTATAATTGACGATGACAATTTTTCAGACTGCTTTGAGACGTCCAGTGCAACCAACGGATAATTCTTCGAGAAAATATTGACTACGTAAGCTGGTCCGGACGATCCCGACCCCAACCCGTAGTACTGTTTCCTAAAATCCACGATCATTTGATATAAGTTAGAGATATTACCTTGCGCAAAATTTGAATTTAAATCGAGAAAAGGGTAACTTCCTGAATTGAGCGTTACGTGGACGTCTGTAAAGTTACAGTGATCGAAGACTGCCGGATATTTTTTCGCATCATTGTCTGTAGCAGTTTGAAACCCATTACTAGCCACCACCGACCATTCAATAGCAGAGGTAGTGATCAATCTCCAAGCGCAACTGGTCGAGGTGGGAAGGTCCAGCTGGTCGGAATACCAGTGTCTGAATGCGAGGGGGACGCTGATGCCCGAATCCACCAAGGCGTACAGTTTGTTTTTCTGACCGTCGGACGGAATGACGTGGGGGAGGTGCCAAGTTATTTGTTCTAAGACTATCTTGCCGGCATCAATGCCTCTGAATATAGATTATCGTCCGACGATCGAATAAGCACTAGTGTTTGTTGACAAGCATATATAATTTTTGTATATTCTTCGCAAAAGCCTAGTAAGTGGGACAATAGCACGGCGAAGGAAAAACTGCCTTTCGGGTTGCGTGCAAAGAGCACATCTCTTTTGTGTTTCAAAATCAAATTCGTAGAATCGTATGTCAAAGAAGCGTTATAGGAGTCCAAAATCCATCCTCTATTGGTCAGTTCTGCCTGTTTCTCCGGAGAGTAACTGAACTAAGCCTTTAATGGTGCTTGCAAAACCGAACGTATTTAATTGGTCGACTGTCTTGTCGCCTATTTTATGCTGTATCATGCTAAATAAATATGCGGCGGCATTATTCACCAAAGTAATTTTATCTCTTACGGCGTATGCAGAACTGTCAGAACTCTTGACAAGTAGACCTTTCACGTGAATGTAGCTTTTGTGCGGGTTGGTTAATAAATCTTGGTTCTGAACCGTAATTCTGAGTTCGCTATTGGGAGTATTCACGTTCGTACTCACTATTGACCCGTACTCGTGAATATTGTAACTGACGACTGATTTGACCAGTGTGAATGGTTCTGTAAGGTTCAGATATTCCTCGTTGGTCTCCATCCTCAGTTGCTGTTGAGACTGTCTATAAATTTGACGTTTTTAGGACTCAGAAATTGTCACCTTCTAGCTCTGAAAGTTACGTTGTTCCTCCCCTTCGATGGTGGCAATGTTTCTCTTTTAAAAGAGCCTCTTTTAATTGGTTGGGGAAGGTTGGTTCTTTAGCTGAAGGTCGACTGTGAACGGTCACTTTTAATAAGTTATTAAATTTCAACATTTTAGGTTTTTATTTTTCATAAGTACAGTCTTATCGTTAATGTCTCACCTCGTAAATTAACAGGCCTGTTGGCCTGGTCGGTCAACCAAACTCTAATACATTAAACCACGTTTTTAGTAACTGGCAGATATATCAGATTGTGAGGCGAAGAAACTTCTTTAAACACCGGGGAGACATTGGTAAAAAACGAATAGAGAGTCAGTTGCGTCGTTCCGTCTACCTATGAACCACAGACCAAATCACAATGAACCAGTATGCTATTCACGTTTAAAATATTCACGGCATTTGTTCCCTCTTGCCAACCATAACTATAAATTTTGGCTTCGAAACCGAACATTTTGCTAATCTAGTTTGTTCTGAAAAGTCGACCTCCAGTTTCCAGTCAGTGAATGTTCAGTTCACACTTTACAGTGATTAGATTTCCTTCGCTGAGAATATAAGGCACATTTTCTGTGTCGTTCCAGTGCTTGTTATCTTTTAGTTTTCTGTAAATGATGTTTACAATTTCGTCTAATTCATAACAACCTCTTGGAACGACGATTTTATTTCGGTGTTACCGCCATCCTGCGGTGTAAGTGAAAGAGTCGGTTACGTCCTGTATAACGTTAGGAATGGAGTTGTACGGTTCCAGATTGACTAGAGCGAATTCGTGGGCACCTTCCAATATCAGTGGAGAAGTAAAATCAGTGAAAAAGTCAGTTTTTTTCTGACGAAAAAACGAGGGACATTCTTACATTCTTAGTTTAATACTTTAACATCTACCGAATTTCCGATCAGTTCACAATATTCCCCGTTGGACAGCAATGCTTGGCTCCGCATTTCTGTGAAAAAGTGCACGAATTCTTTGTCCAGCGAATTATTGCCAGCCTGTGTAGAGCCTTTTGCACAAGTCATTCGGATCTCTGTAGAACCGGTATCCTTTCCCGACAACCTCGGCAGGTCTGCCCCGGCGCTGGACTTCAGTCTTCTCGTACTGTTGTCATTGTTGTGATATATGGCTTTACTTCTTTTTAGAATATCGTGGTAGTTTTTAGGAGGCTGGCATCTCTGTCTGGTGGTTTAGTAGGATTTTTCAACATAACCAATTGCCACCTATCGTCCGTCCCTTCGTACGTTTTTCCCTCCTCGATCAAATCGTTGTCTTGAAATTGTACTTCCATTGCGCCAATCATGTAACACTTAGTCTCCGGGTCGTATCGAATGCCAAAAGTGGGGTCGATCAGACACTCTCGAGTTGCAAACATGCCGAGACACTTGGCAGCTAGCGGACCGAGTCTGACTGCAGAATCGCCGAGTAAAGAGGCCTCTTCCATTTGTCTCCTACGAGCTCCTGGTGTGAGGGCAAGAGACATGTTGCAGGGCGTGTTAGGTAAGGCACTCAAGGAACTCGAAAGCCGCCTACAAAGCTTTCTGAATATGCTCTAACCGTTTCCCGTGATATTTTTCTTGTTTTTTTCTGTCTAGCTTCTAGAGCCAACAGTTCTTTGATTCGTCGTTGATGCTGAGCCGAAGCTTCGCTTCCCCGGATCAACGACTGGTTTGAATCTCTTTTGCAAGTGTTCAGATTCTGTCTGCTTTTTCAGTTTTGTATTTTGAAATTTTTGTTTCAGACACTTTTTAAGAGCCTTGCACTGATCGACCTCTTTCTGGGGTTTGCTTCTCCTATTTTTATTTTTAGTAGACATGACGTTTTAGTACTTTATATAATGTTTAAGTCGACAAACACCTTCGGTAGACAGACGTATGTCATTGTCAACAAAAAACTTTTGCAGACATGTCGTCGTTAGTTGAGCATTCTTCTATACCTTTGGTCAAAGGGTTTAGTTTTATCGATGAGTAGGAATCTGTAAGGAATAGCAATCCAAATGTTCTGCGCATGCGACGAAACTCGTCGAAAATCATGTCACCGCTAACTTGGTTATTGAAGACATGTTAGAGGTTTGCCTCATCTTGCCTGAAGAGAATTATAACATTGGCATTATCTCGAATAACTCTCTTGGGTATCCTGCTGTTAAGTCTGACACAAATAAAAAGATCGAGGCGTCCACCTGCCTGCCATAGGCGAAATAGCGTTCGATTCTGTCTGGTTTCTCAATCATGAAATCGTCCAATAAAATTACCGTTTTGCCACATGGCAGACTTTCTGGTGGTTCGATATCTTTGTTGTTGGAACAAAATGTAGCTATGCTCGGACATATTTCCTCAAAAGCTCTCCTGAGATGGAAATACTTGTTTTGAAATAAGTACTTGGAGTACATGCGCAGGCTGTCATAATTCAACCAACCTGGAATGCAAATGAAATTTATAACTAAATTGGTCTTGCCACAACCGGCAGGGCCGCAAATGATGCACCTTATGTCCTCTGGAAAATTCAGTAAATTACCAGTCGATGGTCGTTTATTGATATCGGCTATGTCATAATTTAACACTTTCATCTTTCAGTTGCTCTAAGGAAATAATAGTATTTTGATAAATTCTATCATTCTATTCATTCTATTCATTCTATTCTATCTATTCTATTATCTAAAATACCTTTTTATTCTCATTTTATAAATAAACAGAGATGTACTGCTTCAAATGCGAAAGAGTTACAGCCAATAAAAATGTCGGGCACAATGTGACTAAGAATTATAGACAACTGCTAAAGGGTGAATGTAAAGCATGCGGCACGAGGAAAGCTCAGTTTCAGAAGAGTAGAGGCTCTGGACTGTTGAACAGTGTGATAGACAAGTTCCCAGTAGAACTTCACGTTCCGGGATACAACTATTGCGGTCCGGGAACAAAACTGAACAAGACACTGAACAGAGGCGACGCTGCTATCAATTCTCTGGATGAGGCCTGCAAACAGCACGACATCGAATACTCTACAAAACCAGACTTGAAACGAAGGCACGAAGCTGATAGAAAGTTGGCCTCCGATGCAGCAAAAGTAGCCAAATCTAGCAAAACTGGTCTGAAAGAGAAATTAGTAGCAGCGGCTGTAGCCGCGGCTATGAAAACCAAAGTAAAGTTAGGAATGGGATTTAAAAAAAAAGATCATATGGAAACTTTAGTGGAGGAGCTGCACAAGCCAGCTAGGCGGCATTTTCTGAGGAGGCACGGTATTAGCTACGGGATAGGTGATTTAGTTCAAGCATACTTGGTTGATATGATACCTTATTCAGAACAATATGAAGATTACAAATACTTGCTGGCTGCCATCGATGTATTTTCTAAATATGCTAGAGCCACCCTGTGAAATCGAAGAACGCCGAGGATGTCACCGCGGGTTTTACCGAGATATTAAACACAATGTCTATTCCCATTAAAAATTTACAAAGTCAGAACTCAAGGCGAGTGTAGAAGATGGCCTAAATCGCACATTGAAAAGCATAATGTAGAAACGGTTTACGCTGCAAGGTAACCACAAGTGGATAGACACGATAAATAAAGTTGTTAAAGATTACAACGACTGAGTTCATACTACCATTAAAATGAAACCATCCGAAGTAACTAAACGCGATGAACCAGAGATCAGAAAAATATTGCTGAAAAAGAGCCCTTCAAAAATGAAGAAGAATAGTTTCAAATTCTGGGATTTAGTAAGAGTGACATCCGCAAACTCTATATTCGACAAGGGGTATTTGCAAAACTTTACCAACGAACTGTTCGAGGTAAGTGAATTCAGAAAAACTCGACCGACTTGCTACAGGTTGGTCGACTAACTGGGTAGTAAAATAGAAGGCACTTTTTACGAGCAAGAGTTGCAGAAAACTAACGTGCCAGATCTGTTTTTAGTCGAAGAGATTCTGAAGACTAAAAAATTCGGAGGGAAAACTCGTTACCTTGTCAGGTGGAAAGGGTACGACGAGCGCTTCGACAGTTGGCTGGACGAAAAGCCAGTTGTTCTAGGAAAATAACGACAACAAAAATTTTTCCTCTCATTATTTATATTATTAAACTGAGACCAGGACGTTGAAATTATTGCTGTTCATATTATTTATATTATTAAACAAAAACATTTGGTTGGAGCGACGGAAAAAACAAATTTTACCTGCGTTTACTGTGCTCAAACGTATCCTACCCGAGTAAGATTGATACCATACCTCGTAGAGACACACAGGAGTAGTTACCCACCCGAGTGCAATTGCTTCGAGAGGGAATTGGACTGTAGAGACGATCCCATCCTCTGTGAACAAGGACTCGAGCACCGAAAGTACAAGAAAGCTGTGCACGTTAGACCCGTTGTACCTTTTAATGTCAATGCAAAGAGGTATAAAGCTCTACTGTACGAATGTCTCTGGCAATTAGTGACTTGCAGAGCTCATATTGGTTTAGGTGCGAGTTTTGTACGAAATGGCCAAGAAATATCCACCGGATTTCAGTCTCGCTACTCCCCAATCTGTAATCCATTAGATATTCCCAAGTTACTGGATGCAGCTTATAATAAAATCCAACGTTCCATAGACGAATTCGCCGAAAGAGGGAGTGGTTGGGTGATAAACCGCTCCTACCAACTCACAATCCAAATAGCAAAAATTGACCCGCCCAGACCGGCTCTTACATTCCTCTGCTCAAAAAATTAAAAAAGAAGTGCAATTGCGTAGTCAACGTTCAAAATTTCTTAGACCACAAGTACTTCTTGTATTCTGTTCTGGCTGCCAAACACAAATTAAGCATGTTGAATCCGATAGAATATGAAGTAGATGAGAGAACGGTAGATTGTTCAATGCTGGACTTTCCAACATAGCTGGATCACATTGACGCATTCGAGATGGCCAACAAAGATTTATCGATCAAACTGATTGCTTATACCAAAGAGAACGGCTTGCATCCCCTTCGTGTGAGCACGAATTTTAAAGGCCAACCCGTAGATCTTCTTTTAATTACCAACGAGTCGACAAATTTTCACTACCGCGCATCGTGGATTGTGACCAGTTTCTCCGACACCAGAGATAGGGAAGCAACCCAAAATCTTACTGTCGAAATTGTTTCGCCGCTTACGGAAAGGCATCACTGAGAGACAAACACAAACTAGAATATAGAAGAACCAATCCGTCACCTCAAGCGCTCAAATTCTTAAAACCGGGCGAAAACATTTTGAAGTTTGAGGCTTTCAATAGAAAAAATTTTCACCCCAAAATCATATATGCCGATTTCGAGTGCCTCCTGAAACCCGTTCCTTCCTCTAACAGCTCCGGGAAGAAAATCAACCACCATCAACCTTGCAGCTTCGACTACGTTGCAGTGAGACCGGAGAAAAATAATAAAACCTCTTATTACCTCGGAGAGGATGCCGTTGAACAATTCCTCGATTGGTTGGTGATTGAAGCGCATGAGTAAGATGAAATGTTAAAAGAGTCCAACTACTATGTCTCAATCCGGTCCAAGAGGCTGATCTTAACCACACTGTTGACTGCATCTACTGCAAAGAGCCATTCGGTTCAAAAGACGACAAAGTCTGGGATCACTGCCACGTTACCGGCCAGTACAGGGGAGCTTCTCACTCGAGTTGTAACCTGAATGCCCGAGAGCGCACCACGATCCCCGTAGTATTTCACTGCCTCAAAGCTTACGATATGCATTTACTGGTAAGAGCCGTGCATAAAAAAACGTTCCACCAAACTTTTTTCTAAGGTTTTGAAAAGAGTTTTTGAAAAAATGAAAATAAGGACCACTTTTCTTGATCCAGAATGCTATTCTGGTTCTGGAAAAGTAGGTCCTGTTTTTTGAAAAAAAACTTGGGAAGATATTCAACTGTTATTCAGTACAGTGTCGATGCTCTATACGGAAAAGGTTTAGAATATCCACTGAGCATGGAACTAATAATGCAAGAAAAAGGCAATTTTAGGGTACCGTCCTTTAAACTGCTAAGATCATCTCAAGACGTGATAGCCTTTCGCCTACCCCGATCCGTAGCTTTTTTCTTTAATATTTAAATAATTATTGCGAGCCTTAAAGGTTCATCAGCCATCATTTACTACGCTCACTCTATTGACGTCGATCCACGTTTCATATAGTTCAGTGAATTTCGTTGGTAATTTGTTTTTAGTTGCAAACCATGTCATTTAAAGGTACATGCCTCCATGCTGGATTTCCTGTATGACTTAGTTTTGAAACATTTGTTGAAACCAATGTAAATGTTGCAAACCATTTTAATTTGGTTTTTTTTTCCCTACGTACAAAACGTTTTTGCTACATTTACTCCAACGTATGTCTGAAAATCTTAGTAGTTTAAAGGATGGTAACCCTAAAATTGCCACTTTTTTCCATGTCTTAGTTTCATTCACTGGCGCCCGCAGAATTTCAAGAAGGGGGGGGGGGGGGCACCATTGGAAAAAAATAAGGGCAAAAGCGCACAAATCAGAATGCCAACTAGCACCGGACAAAGAGCAACATTTTCAATAGAATATGTAAATAAAGGCAAACAGTATTTTTGCGACCCAGAGTTCATAGGACTAAAGAATATAGGTGTCTTAAGGGCGGCGTGCACCATGTGAGAGCAATGTACATCCAAAATAGCACCTACTCCTGAAGTAACTACTCTTAAAATAGTTCAGAAGTAAAAGTGGAGAGATCATTGCAAATGTACTAAAGAAGTAGCTACTTCTGTAGTAAGAGATTTTACTCCTGAAGTAAATCAGTTTGTAAAGATTGGAAGATTGGAAGATTGGAAGATTGGAACAAACAGTTAATGCTAAGCGTTAACATTGACTTGTGTTGTATATCGCCAAAAAGTCAATACAGAGGAAACGTGGCAAGAATGTGGCCGAAAAAGATAGATGTGTGTTGATAGAAATAATGAAAAATCTTTCTCTCAATCTAGACGCACGCTGGAGTCGCGCCAAGTTAAGCAACAAACATCACATCACTTCAATTGTTGAGGACGCAAACCATTGTAGCGCGACGTCATAGCGTAAGTGTCTTATATCTTGAAGCATAGTTGGGCACATTTCAGGTACTTGAGGAAAAATAATAATGCGGCACAAAAGCTTAAATTGTGGTAAAATAGAAAGCAATGACCCACCTGACAAAAATTAACTTGTATAGGAATGTCAGCTAAATAGCTTTCAATGCGAAATGTGACCCTCAATAACGTTGCAAATGTGTTTCTAGTTACTAGTTTCTACTTCTAGTCAGCTCATCCTAGTGTTTATTCCAATAGATTGATTATTCACCGATATCGAGATAACGGGAAGGCTTCCAGCTATGAATGGCTACAGTATGAAACGAACTGCATACCTTTTCTGGTTTGTAACCTAGGGGTGTAAAGGGAATGTCGTGGGAGGGCGCGTAAGTACGAAAGTATTGCTATAACCATTGTTAGTATTGTCGGCATCGTCTCTGATTGGATGGCCAAGGTTCGGACAATGACAACGTGTATATTGATGTGCGTATCTATACATATGCTAGTGTGTCGTCACAAATCTAAGCAACGTTGTCAAAGAATAATTGTGTTTAAGTCAAATTCACGAAAAACAAACAAAATGCCAAAATAAAGCCAAAAACTGGTAAAGAGGCCATCAAGTTGAGAATGGCTCGGCCACACAAAGGAGTGATATAAACTAAATGAAAAAATATATAAAAACAAATAGAAACCAAAAACTGATAAAGAGGCGACTTAGTTGAGAATGGTACGGCCTCTCAAAGTAGTGATATGAAAATAAAATATTAGAAAAATTACCACTCAAGCTATTGTTGATGTGGAACATTATTACACATCTTCAAACTAGTTGAGTTGAGTCTAATACAGAATTTAAAAAGAAAAGAACTGATATCATATCAAAAACCAAAACTGGTAAAATGGACCACCAAGTTCCAAACGGTTCGGCCCTTCAAAGGAGTGATATCAACACACCAAAACATTCTCCAAGTTAATCGCACCGACGGTAAATGAAAACTTGAATATTGCTACCAAAAGTAGCAATGTTCTAGTTTTCATTTAACCTTCGAACTATTAGTTGGTGCGATTAACTTGGCGAATGTTTTGGTGTGTTGATATCACTCCTTTGAAGGGCCGAACCAATCGGAACTTGGTGGTCATTTTACCAGTCTTCGTTTTTGATATGAATTCAACATCACTGTAGAAATCACATGATTCCCGCCTTGCGTGCATTGTACATGTGTAACTACACCCACTTTATTCTATGTGGTTTATAAGGATAAATTTGTTGGGTAATTTATTTAATTACTTTATTTGTTTAAGTTATTGGTTTATTTGCACTTTGTGGATTGCCCTTGTTCAGTTAATTCAGTTTAACAGTTATAAGTTATAAGTTTTATTTATTTATTAATTATTTAGTTTATTGGGAATATTAATTGTTTGAATTTTTATTTATTTGGTTGCCTGGGTGTTTGACTGTGTTGTACCAGGTGGAAGGGATTTTGGTGTGTGAAGTGGTTGGCTACTGGGGAGGCTGCTCTGCATGGTTTGTTGTTGCTTAGCAACAGTGGGAGGAGCCAAGTTTGAATGAAGAAGCAGTTGAGAATGCCTAGTAAGACTGGGCGAAAGCTCCTGGTTTTTATCTATTTTTGCTGTGATTAGGCTTGAGGTTTTAATTTCATTGTACATGTGTGCGATGGTTTAACAATACAGCATCGGCTTCGACAATATTGTCGTTGTATTCAATGTCATCCATGGATCGGAGCACAATTTGAACCTACTACATAGCATGAGTAAATTTTAGGGATTTCCGTCCATTTATACTACTGGGGTAGGTGTAATACATTTGTGGAAGTCACCACATTTACTATCGTGGTAGTTTACTCTTGAGGTACAAACAAGCTGAGTAATTTGCTTCAAACCAACTTTACTCTCGTAATAAAGTCACCGACTTCTAGGTCAGTTTACTTCTGTAGCAGGCCTTACTCTCGGATGGTGCACGCCAGCCTAACAGAAATATCACTGTCCTTGTTGAGCTTGGTACCCTTGAATTACTATTGCAATCCTCGTAAAGGCTTTGTTTTAACGACTTAACTGTATTTTAAGTGTTTTTCTTTTAATAATTGCATATCTGCAAAAAAAGCTCATCCCAAAAAAGGAGGTGGGGGGGGGGGGGACTTCCCCAAGTACCCAATGTGCGGGCATCCTTGGTTTCATTCACCACGCCATTCTTTATCTTGTAGGACCAAAATGCGAGCCAGTTTACACTAAAAGAATTCTCATGCTCAGTGGACGTTCGAAACCTTTTCCGTAGAGCATCGTCACTGCTCCGAATGTCAGTTGAAATTTTTTTTCAAACACTTCAAAAAATGACTCACTTTTTTGGAATCAGAATAGCATTTTGGATCCAGAAACGTGGTCCCTATTTTCACTTTTTTCAAAAACTGTTTTCAAAAAGTTTGGACTTAACAAAATTTCAGGTGGAGCGTTTTTTATGGGCCACCCTGTATTATTCAATTTCGTTTCTCTATAATTTGCACCTTAGTTATGTCAGAGTTTCGATGATGCGATTTCTTTTGTTTCATAATAAAAGTCAAACGAGTCAACATTAAACAAACAATTACTTCATAAAATTGCAATCTGTGTTAAACTTTAATCTGACATATGTAGTGGGGTAGGTAGAGTAAAATAATCCTGCATTTTATGATTGGAAAGTCCCACCTTTGCATACTTGTACTTCATAACAAGACAATTTTTTTAGGATAGGGAGCCATCACCAAATCCAAGATGGCGGCCATTAATGTTAATATCTCAGCTCCTCTAATGGGATTTTCAATATTTTTTTTTTAGTCTGAAAGGCCTCAATTATTACTACGTTTTTTCTTGTTAACATGATCATTTGAACATATTTGAAAAAAAAACACTAATTATATAACTATAATGGCCACGATCTTGGTTTCTATTAAATAAATACACAGGCAAAACCTATTTACGTTACCTTTTGAACTTAAATGTCCTAGGTCCTAGGTCCTAGGTCCTACCGCTGAGCCATACTGACACGGCCTAAAGGAAACGTCCACAGGCAGCATTTAACACGTGCATATTGTTGAGGCTAATTTACGTGAATCGATGTACTACCATTTAACGCATAAACGTTAGTGAACATAAATGACATTTAATTCGAGGCAAACTATTTACAAAATTGGCAAAATACATTTCAAAAATTAATTGCCCAAAAGTGGCGATGTTGTCACTGGCTTGGTGCCAGTCGAAATGCCGATTTTTGCTGCCCTCACGGTTGTTACAAATCTCGGTAACCAAGGGAACCACCGCTTCAGCAACTTCCGTTACCGGGTTGCACAACATCTACAGGATCCGGGCTAACGGTTGTCACCAGTTCCAAACTTGCTCACACAAAAACACCAGGAACTGGGAATTCCAAGTCATGGTCATTAGCGCCTGTTGTCACACTAATATTGCCTTATTGGTGACGGCCAACTTGGGATTTTACCACATATATACATGTATAATAAACAAAAACGGAACGTTAAATGTTTAGAGTAAGGATCTAAAAGTCAAAACCTAGAAGGAACACGGACATGCTTTGACAGTCAGGGTCTAGGTGTAAAATTTTGTCAGTAAGAGGCTGGAAAGCATTAGACCCTTACTACCCGGTGGTTAGATTAGTTCTAGTCTCTTCGGACTGAACGTGTGTATGAACGGTTGTAGCAGGTTTTCTTTGTTCTTAGAATATTGTTTTGGAACTTTAATAACACAATTTTCTTGTGAAGTTTGGCATTTTGTCTTTTGATGCTGTAGAATTTTTATTATATTTCGTAGATTTATGGTAGAGGATTACCATAATGCTGTCTGCTACGAATATGCTGGCATGTTACTAAATTGAAAAATAATTTTCAACGTAAAGCAAAGCAGGAAACGTATAACCATACTACCACTTGATGGTACCACAACTACCACAGCACATGGGTCATTGTAGGATGATTTCCAGTTTTTCGTGAAAATGTATTTATTGCTGACCACCGGGTAGTAAGGGTCTAATGCTTCCAGCCTCTTACTGACAAAATTTTACACCTAGACCCTGACTGTCAAAGCATGTCCGTGTTCCTTCTAGGTTTTGACTTTTAGATCCTTACTCTAAACATTTAACGTTCCGTTTTTGTTTATTAATTCGTGTTACTTTTAGAATTGCAGCTAAACTGTAAAACAGTGCAGTTGACGGTCAAAGCTGATAGTTTAACACAAGAGACCCTAGGCTGACCCTTACTAATCTGGCTATCGCCAATGGTAACAATAGAAACAAATCCTTTAATCTTCAGTCTATGTCTCGCAGCTGGATTTTGATAATTGGTATTGTTGCATAATAACAATGTTTAAAACAATGTAAAACAATCAATCTGGTGGTTTAGAGCTCCGTAACCCCTGAACCACTTGACCAATTAGAAAAGGCCTAATGAAAAGGGCACATCTACAGAGCAATACCTGTAAAATGAGCTAAGAACCAGCTTTATAGGACAAATGGTTTGACCTGTAGAGAGGACAGACGAAAGTATCCCCAGAACAACAACAACAACAAGAAGAAGCTGAACAAGAAGTTGTCTATTTGGCCCCTGTCTGCATCTCTGGTTTGGCTGGACCTAATTTCACAATTTTCGGACTGCAGCCAGGCCTTTACTAGTCAAGGCTGGATTCCAAATTTGTTTTAAATATGTTTACTTTTGACGGAGTTATAAGCTCTCAAAGTTGAGAGTTTAACACAGAGGTCCTAGGTCGACCCTTACTAACACTGGCTATCGCCAGTGTTAATACACTTTCCAATCGCCATTGGTGGGACGCTTATTTGCCGCGCCACACTCCAAGTGAAACACTTAAACGTGAAATAAGGATTAACGGCACATAACTCCCTCCGGTATGTTTTAACAGTTTCAACTCCCGCCACATCGCTGGCAAGCCGCGGCCCTGGAGGAAGGATAATTAATCCTTCGCTCATGTTTGCGACTTGGTCGTGCGATGTGTCACGTTGCAGCGGCCCCGAAATGAGTTTGACTAGTGTCGTAGAGCAATGCGCGCTGCGGTCGTTTGAACTATATTTTAGCGTAGGTGACGCAGAGTAAAGTGGCCAGAACGGAGGGATTTATGTGCCTTTAAAGCCGGAAAGGCAAAGAGTTAGCAAGAGTTAAATAAATACAAATGCAAACTATTTGCGAACCTTATATGTCAAACTGCCTGAGTGGGGAATCGAACCCACGATCTTTGAAACCAAAGGCCAAGATCCAACCACTGAGCCATACTGACACGGCCAAAACGAAACGTCCATATGCAGCATTTAACACGTGCATAACATGTTAATATCACAGCTCCCTCTAATGCAATTTTCAATTTTTTTTCCGTCTGAAAGGCCTCAATTAGCACTACATTTTTTCCTGTAAACTTGATCGTTTGCACAATATTTGAAAAAAAAACACATTAATAAATATAATTTTTTTTTACTTTTAACATTTTTGATTGATTGTCATACATTTTTTTTATACGGACAGCAGTTAGTTAAACTGAGTGTAACAGAAATATTGTTGCAGGTGTAATACGATGAATGATCACTAATAAAGATGGCTGCAAAGCACTTCCGGCTGGCTGAACTTGTATGTCCACCTGCACTGACTTGACAGATTGGATGAATGTTGTATACTTGTATCTGTCAGATAAATACTGGAGACGATCTTGTGTGCCCAGGAAAACACAATGAAAACTCGCTGGTTGGTACTAAGTACAAAAGTCTTGCTTAGTCTAGGTGTCTAATGCCACCACCTTCATCAAATCTCTTAATGTTCTAACTTGAAGTGCTGCATTTAATCTGTCAAAGTCTGTTGGACTGTCAGCAAGACTTTTGTACCCAGCACCAACCAGTGATTTTGCTTTGTGTTTTCCTGGACACACAAGGTCGTCTTCTGCATTTATCTAACAGATACATTTCATCCAATCTGCCAATGCAGGTGCAGGTGGACATACAGGTTCAGCAAGCCGGAAGCGCTTTGCAGCCATTTTTATTAGTGATCATTCATCATATCATCCCTACAACAATATTATTTATTATACATTACTTCTGTCACTCAATTTAACTAAATGGTGTCCGTATAACAACATGTATAACAAATAAATAAAAAATGTTAAAAGTAAAGAAAATTATATTTAATTAATGTTTTTGTTTTCAAATATTGTGCAAACGATCTCGTTTACATGAAAAAATGTAGCGCTAATTGAGGCCTTTTAGATAAAAAAAAATTGAAAATCGCATTAGAGGTAGCCGAGATATTAATTGCCGCCATCTTTAATGGCCGCCATCTTGGTGTTGTACATGGGTTTGGAGATGGCTCCCTACCCTAAAAACTTTGTCTTGTTATGACGTACAAGATAACGTGGGACTTTCCAATCACAAAATGCAGGGTTCCTCCATATATTGCGACGTACCTACTCCATTAATACAGCGTTTATCATATTTGGTCACGTGCACCTCTAAATGAACACATAAAACACTTTAAAAAAAAAGAATTTATTAGATCACAAGTTCGTCACAGTAAAATAACGCACGTTAGCTGTTCATGCCACGGTTCTTCATTGCTGGCCGATTTCCGTAAACATTCTTTGGTTACATCATCATAGAAGTGCAGGACATTTTCACTATCACGGATCAAGAGAAGGCACTTTGCTTCTAAAGTAATTGAGTACAATTCCCTGATTTTTTCCGGCAATCCCATAGCTTCGTTTTCAACCCATGTGGCCGAAGTGAAATCGTACACTTGTAATTCATCTGATTCTTGTGATGGTGCTACAAACAAAGTTTGTTTAGAGATGGCTGCACTGCACCACTTCAATGTTCCAGGGATGTTAGTAATTACAGTCCATGCATCAGTTTCATGGTCATATCGTTCAACAGAGGCATGAAAACCTTCATCAGAACCTAAAACGTACAAGTAGTTACAAAAGGTGAAGACTTTTGGTCTGTTATGAGGAAAGTTAGTTGAGGTCACCTCCTTGCAAGTATTTGCAACTGGGTTATAGCATTGCACAATGCGTACAGCTTGTTTCAATTCATTCAAACCATTCATGACATAGAATAAATTAAGTAAAACCCCAAGACCAGCTTGATATACTGGTACCGAAAGGTTTGTTTTAGAAACAACAACGTTGGTTGTTGGGTTGTATTTAATTACTTGTGTTGATGCTCTCGCTTCACCCACGTTTCCTCCACCTACTAAATACACGTGTTTCTCAAACCACAAAATCGCCATGCCTCCCTCCAACTTAAATGGAAGTATTTTTGGTTCTAACCATAAGTTTTGTTCGATGTCAAACATTCTGCAGACCTGTCGCTTATTATTTTGACCAAAGCAACAAAGTTTGTATTCTTTCACATCTCCAAAGTGCGTTCTAGCCGTTGCTTCAGCCATGAGAATCGTCAAAATGTGCAAATTCTTCTTCACCAATGTTCGTTCTCGTACGAGTTTCATCAGGTAGTCAGTTGTTAAGTTTTGAAGACCAGCGGAGCAAAAAATATCCAATAACGCAGCTTCTCGACCTACTTTCGCTTCTGCCCATTCAAGAATTACTTCGATGATGCTGTCGTTGATGACAACTTTACGGATGATCTTTTGTAGTTCGGCAATAGTTAGTTGTCTGAACTCTTCAGACGTGCTTATGCGTGTGATATGCTTTGCTAAGAAATTAACAACGAGCTCGGTCATTCCTGAGTTGTTGTATTCACAAGCAAGTTTATATATTTCGAAACAGTTATCACAACTGAGACCTTCGTAAATCTTTTTGTAGCAATAGTCGAATAAACCATCAATTCGCATCCTGTTTGAGGTCTTCAGAAGCTTCTTTATTAAGGTTGGTTCATTCACATCTGGGATTTTTCCCGTGTATAAAAAGGGAAGAATTATTTCGATTTCGTCTACAGTGACATTTGACAGTTCAACTCTCCCATCGTTTTTATTAATCCGTCCCGGTGAGAGCAATTTTTTAAAATAGGGACTGGCTCCGTAAAGGACATTCTTGTGGCACTTAAACGATTTTCCATCACAAACTAGAACGACGTCTGTCAATTTCCCTAATTTTCGCTGATTCTCCAAAACTTCTGAAAGTTGATTAGAGCCAGCCGTACCTGAATCATCTGCCGTTGCCGTGCTAGGCGGAATACAATATCTGCAACAAAGAAATTATAAAAAAAAAAATTACTTTAAAATAAATGGAAACAAGTTGCTGTAAATAATAATAATATAAAGGACAACTGGAAATAAACAATCAGCTGGTTGGTGGCTACCTTCCAATCGCTTCAAAATTATGGAGATCTCATCAAAGGTTTTTTTTCAAGAAATTTATGAATTTTAAGTGCTAGGGTCAAATGAAAACAAATGTCTTAGTGAAATAAATGTGTGCAGACACGGAGGGAGGAGATGGAAAGGAAGAGAATTACGTTAATTT
>JAHWFP010151263.1:0-14923 GCA_023313725.1 Lithobius niger | reverse complement strand
TTTTTATGTTCACTTCAGTTAAAACTACAATGTCCCAATTTATTTTAGTTTCTGCACAATGATATTTTAAAAGATCCCAGTTTTTTCGTAAACTTCTAATGTTAACGTGTATGATCTTAAAATTGATATTAGATTTAGTTACTTTTTCAATTTCATCTTTTACTTCACTATGTTTGTCAAAGACCTTATTTTTAAACATTGTTGACCGGCGGTGGTAAATCCTCTTCTGATCTTATTATTACTACCTCTTGCACATTTTCATTTTTCCTCATCATTACTCGACCTCTCATGAACCATACATACTTATAGTCATTAATTTTTGCGTATTCCTTAGTTTTCCAAAAAAGGCTTTTGTAGTATGGCGTCATATTTTCGTTTAAATACACTCTGCTACCATCTCCATTTTTGTATATGTCATGGTTTGTCACAATCTTTTTTCTATTTGCCAGCCAAGCATCTCTAAAATCTCTGCTTTTGAACTGGAGAATCAGAGCACTTTTTTTGTTCTTGTTTCTGTTAGGAATTCTGTGTGCAGCTTCTATGTGGTCCGGTGTGTAGTGTTCAATATTGTAGTTTTTAGCTACTCTAAGCACTACATCTTTTAGATTCTCTTCTGGCATCCAGTCCAATTGGTTAATTTCTAAATTTCGATTCCGATCGTATTGTTCTTTTTCATGTGTCGATTTTGTTAATTCTTGCAGTCTTTTCGATGTGTTTCTCCTTGGCCTCTCTGCTTTCTAGTTGCACAATTCTTTCTTCCAGTTGTTTTACTTTGTGAAACATTCCTTGATGTTCCTGTTTCATTTCTTTCTGTTCATTACAAACAAATTCCAATGTTTTTGTAATTTCAGCTTGTTCTTCTTGAATTTTGATGATTTTATTATACAGTTCCATGAGTTTATCCATTTTCGCCTCTATTCTGTTAATTGTTTCTTGCATCTTGTTTTTTTCATCATCAGTGTCACTGTCAGTTTCTTTTGTCTTCTTATCATTTATTTTCTCCATTTTATCCTCTTCTTCTTTTTTTCTTTCTTCTATTTTCTTCTTATCCTCTATTAGTTTCTTCTGGTTTTCATCTTTCTCCCTTTTTTTCCTCTTTTCTTCCTCTCCTTCACTTTCGCTATTTTCTGACTCGTCCTTGTCTTGTTCTGACTGTGTTCTTGGTGTTCTGCATCGTATGCATTTCCACTGATCTTTGGATGCAGCACTTTTGGCATTCCATTTTTTTGCAGATATTTTGGCACATGAAAAATGATATTTTGCTTTACATTTACTGCATATTGCATTGTCATTATTGCTGTTAAGTTTATTTTCGCAGTCTCCACATCTCATGATTATCTTGTTTAATGATTCAGTTTCTTTGAAGGATTCAGTTTCTGTTTCAGTTTCTAATAGATTGGTTTTGTTCTGGAATAGCTAGTTTTGATCCAGATCACTTGGTTTGACAAATCAAACACTCTCGAGAAAATTAAATGGCTACCTTCATATTGCCTTCCAAGTCGATTTAGCCTCAAATGTTTCGTCAATTTCTCACGTTTTTGGCACAGGTTTCACTTATCTGATGTACTGTAAATGTACTCTGAACATTCATATAGCTCATACCTGTTTTAGGCTATGCTCCTGCGTATTATTTCCTTGGTTGAAAGTGTTTTAGTGGAGCGTTTTCAAGTTCGTCTTGCTCGGTTAGGCATAATAATAAAAAATAAAAAATAAAAAATAATAATAAAATGCGGTTAATAATAATAATAATAATAATAATAATAAAAAGGTTTATCTACTCATAGGTAGAAAGGAGCTTGAACGGCGCAACCACTTACACAAGTCCTAGTCATTAAAAACGTATAGACAACCGAGAAGGAAGTATCATTCTGGTGACTCGAGGACAAATTCAGGTCGCTTCAGGAATCTTCAATTCAATATAAGTAATTTCGTATTTTTTAAAGACGTTAATTTTACAGTAAATGCCGTATAATTTGTAGCTGGCTGTTAGCGACCCCCTGGTCTTTGCCAGACCCGTTGCTATTGCGACAAACATTGATTTATTATTATAAAATACAAAAAAGATACAAAGAGATAAAACCGTGGAATTATTTTTTCTCACATACAACAATATACAATACGTGTTTACCTAATTTTAAAGGTGGACGTCTTAAAATAAACTGAGTCGATTCTCTGCACGATTAACCAAGGACAGACATGTTAGCGTTACTCGCTACAATTTAAAAAGAATCTTCGTTAAATTCATGGGCAACAGATTACTACGATTAACGAAGAAGTTGTAGCCACCTGGTAAATTTAAAAAAAAACTACAAATTTAGCTCATTTGGAGCCTTTCGCAGTCTTTTCGACCGATTTTGTGGATTTTGAAGTTGCGCAGTAATATCGTCCTGAGTTGGCGATAGCACAACTTTACGTTTGTGTGGATTCACTTTCGAGTTTTTATTAGCATGACTTGGCTTCGGTGATGTTTGTTTAGCAGATGGTGACGTAACAACCGATGAATAACCTTTCTGCCTTTAAAATTTCTACGGAAGACGCGCTGTTAGTGTTAACTAAAGGTAATTGGGTGTTCACGTTTGTAGACTCATCCACTTCGTGTGTGAGGGGTAATTTCCCTTGAGATTTCCTGCAACCTGATGACTTGGAGGCAAATTCTCAGATAATTTTCCAAGCTGATTGATTGGAGGATTGGAGCTCTCGCAACAGAAACTGACTTTCTGGATTGGCCAAGAGATCTACGAGCAGGAACTACATCAGCGGAACTTGGCTTTTCACGTTTATTACCGCCAAATGACATGCGTTTTGAAAAAGAGTGAAGTTGTTCAGTTTGCTCATTATTATTCACGTCGGAATTATTGCATTTCGCCGTCGGATTAA
This sequence comes from Lithobius niger, assembly GCA_023313725.1. Classification (NCBI taxonomy): domain Eukaryota; kingdom Metazoa; phylum Arthropoda; class Chilopoda; order Lithobiomorpha; family Lithobiidae; genus Lithobius; species Lithobius niger. Next base: position 12,046 of record JAHWFP010151263.1, on the reverse strand, counting down.
GTGCTTTTGGTGACTGCTCAGGATAATCATTTTCAGTGGTATTTAATCTTAGCTGTTCGCGATGTTTGCGAGTCATATTACAGTTAGTGTCAACGATAATGTAAGATTGATTACTGCCTATCTGACTTACGACACCTTTAGACCATAGCCTATTGTTAGTGGTACTGTAGTCAAGGTACCAAACATTTGGTACAGTTTTAACCCACGATGGTACGTGCTCTGTACTTGTTTTAATTGTTTACGGCGAACAGCCGAAATAGGGTCGGGGAACAATAAATCCAGCCGAGACTTTAATTCTCGGTTAAAGTATAATTTTCCGGGTGTTGCTTGCCTGGTAGCGGAGATAGTGAAACGTGCTGATAACAAGTAAGAGTTTATACTTTCTTGTTTAATAGACCCCTGATGCCGCGCGGCCTTATAGACTCTCTTAAAATTGCGGCCATAGATTTCTGCCAAGCCGTTGGTCCAGGGCGCAAAACTCGGCCCCGTCATGTGCCTAATCCCCGTCATGTGCCTAATCCCGTCATGTGCCTTAAATTGGATTTTAACCAATTTTGGAATTCTGAGGACATAAATTAGGCAGCATTGTCCGTAACTAAGCTGTCCACTAAACCATATTGATCAATATGATTGTTTAGCACGTCGATAACTCGTGGACTTCATTTTATGCACAAAAGGAATTTTAGAATGTGCATCCACTAGGATAAAAAACATATAATTATCCATCAGGCCAAGGAAATCTCCGTGCATCCTAGCATTAGGCTTTTAGTGGAGATTCCCATGTGTGTTTGGGCCCAGCTGCTTGAGTTTCTTTATATTCTTGACAATTTTGGCATGATTTAACGTTGTTTTTTATGTCAGAGTCTATTTTAGGCCACCAGACTTTTTGCCTAGCTAAGCCTTTCAATTTAACTATGCCTAAGTGAGTGCTATGTACATCTTTCAAGATTTGTCTCCGCAAGGCCGTTGGCACCAGAACTCTATACCCCCAATATAAGGTTTCATTTTCAACCGAGATTTCAGTACGGCGTGTGAAGTACGATAACAGATCGGGAATATCGCATTGTCAGGCCAGCCGTGGTTCACGTAGCGATAAACTTTGGAAAGAACTTTATCACGTTTGCTTTCAAGAACTAGTGTTTCGTTTAAAACTGATAGATTTGAAACAGTTTCTAAAGCAAGAACATTGTATTGAGCGTCAGCTTTTTCGAACTCCTCGGTATTTGGTAGTAGGGGAAGTCTAGATAACGGGTCAGCTGTTAAGTTTACCGGGAATATGTTCAAATTCGTAGGCGTAAGCATTAAGCATCACTGGCCAACGCTGAACCACGGCAGCTGCCATTTGCGGTATTCCTTTTTTAGGGCTATACTAGGGCCTTTTGGTCAGACTGAAGTATGAATCGCTGACCGTAAACGTATTCATGAAACCGCTTCGCTCCGCAAGCCACACTGAGAGCTTCCCGATCAAAATGAGAGTAGCCCATTTCTGCTTGAGTAAGCTTTCGTGATTGGTCTAGAATCGCCGTTTTTCATGACATGCATAAGGCACGCACCGACCCCATAACGTGAGCCGTCACAAACGAGCTTGAGCTTTAATTTCGGATCGTAGTGGACCAGAACTATAGATTTAAGAAATAATACTTTTACTTTACTCACGGCTCAGTCACATTCTGCCCCCCCAAACCCACTTCACACTTGGGCTTAATAAACGTGTAACCGGTGACAGAATACGAGCGAGATTTGGTAGATATTTTGAGTAATGGTTTACAAAACCCACTCTTGAATACATGTAGGGTTAGGAGCGTTTGTGACTGCCTCGATAACCTCAGGGAGTGTATGCAGGCCCTCTGCACTTATCATGAGGCCTAAATATTTTAATTCAGGCCGCGACAGTTTGTACTTCTCGATCTGAAGTTTTGCTCCTGCATCTTGTAAAGCATTTAACAGTTTGTTTAAAAATTCGTCATGTGCAACCCCGTTCCCGCTCACCAGGATGTCATCGTAAAATGGGACACATTTGGGGATTTTACTGGTAACTTGAGTCATTTCCCTCTGGAAACTTCCAGGACTGGACGCTAGGCCCAGAAGTACGTGAAGCCATCTAAACAAACCCAGGGGTGTATGTATTGTTAAAGCTTCTTGTGACTCTTTATCGAGTTCAATTTGCAGAAAGACATCCTTAAGGTCGGTAAGGGGAAAAGTGTCACTGCCTGCTAATTCGCTAAATAATTCTGCAGCCGTGGGGACCGGATAGTGGTCAACTTCCAGTTGGGGTCTCATGTTGGTCTTGTCACCCTGTCACCTATCACCCGGATTTGACCATCCGGTTTATGAACTATGACGATGGGAGTAGACCACTGAGAGGTTTCCACAGGCTCTAGAATTCCAAGGCCAACCAACCTACGAATCTCTTGGTTAACTTCTTCTTTAAGTGCTAATGGAACTGGTCTTACACGACAGTACACCGGCTTTGCATCAGGTTTTAAATGAATCTTGGCTTTAAAGTTCTTAAATTTACCCATACCTTCGCTAAATAGCTCAGGGAAGCCCTTTACTATTTTGTGTCAACTGGTGTAATACTAGTTTTGATTTTCTTTACAATTTTCTTAGGTTTAACTTTTGTTTGTAGATCATAAAATGGATGGAAATCAACCCCAAAAATAGAAAGCCAATCCGTTCCCATTAAAGCAGGTTTATACAATTTGGAAACTAACGCATCCAAGTGTTCGATTTGACCTTTAACTTCAACCTTCAGACTTGCAGTGTAAATCGTGTTCTCAATTCCGTCAGTGTATGAGTGGATAGAATACGGACTGAGCTTTAAGGGACAATCCGCAAAGTATTTCTGATGCCACTCAATAGGAATAATGGATGCGTCTGCCCCATTTAGGCAGACTGGCAATTTCCACTTATGGATTTTCATAGAATTAACTACTACTATTTTCGTGTTGGTTTGAAGGGGAATTGAAATCTGGTCTGCAGCCTGACTCAGTCCAAGAGTATTATTTTTCTGAACAAGATAGTCGTTGTCTGACTCGCTATCAGACCCGGAACTAGACTCTGAATTTTCGGCAACAACACCCTGGCATTTTCACTGTCGCTGTCACTTTCAAGTTTATGAACGCGTTTTTTGTAACTATACTTCTGTTTAGACTGTAGCCTAGCCTTAAAATTTGTGCTTGAACTTGCTTTGGTGTGGTCGAGTGGTTTTGAAATTCGGTTAGAATGACTAGCTTTTCTGCACACGGCTTTTAAATGGCCGACAGTGTGGCATCTACCACAAGTATAATCGCAATATTTGCAGCATGTTTTCACATGACCGGGCTTGCCGCAACAATAGCAAATAAAATCCTTAGTGGGTTTAGGCCTACTAGGCATTTTGCTAGATTTTTTAGCTACATAGTTAACAGCCCTTGAATGGCTTCTCAAAATGCTTTGGTCGGTTGAAATGGATTCCAAGGATAAAGCTAAGGATGTGTAGCCTTTAAATCCAGAGTCTGCTTCAACAACTCGCGTTGAATGACTTCAGATTGGATCCCCCCAATTAGGCGATCCCTAATCATTTTGCTATTAATGTCTGTTATTTTAGCGAAGTCACAATACTTAGTCATAAGCTTAAGTGCAGCTAAATATTCCGCAATACTTTCGTCTGATTTCTGAAACCTTCTAAAAAATTTTACACGCTCAGATACCACGGAGGGCACTGGCTCGAAGAATTCTAAGACTTTTTTAACTAGCTCAGAAAAAGTTAACTAATCTGGTAGATCAAGTGAAATTATGTTTAGAATCTTATCAAACATTTTCTGGCCTACAGATGCCATTAAAAATTCACTTGTTTAGCGGCTGCTATTTCTTTTACTTTAAAATAACAGCTGATTCGGTTGGAGTATTTCTCTCATGTATCGGACTCACAATCGAATTCCGAACATAAACCAGCGGTTTTAGACGAGCCATGACGACTTCATCTTCACTATTACTAGATTCAGAATTAAAAATTAAATTTGAATTAGTTTCACTAACCCTAGCGTTCACTACTGAATTATTTTCAGTTTCACTTTCGCTACTAATTTTAGGAGCTTCAGGTGTTTTGCTACCGACACCTGTCTTTGCACAAGCCTTCAAAATTAAGTTTAAATACAGTTAATTACAATCCTGTTTAACCTGCAAAAATTAAACTGGAACACTCAAGACTACCGGTCAACTATTTTAACACAGAAATAAATTAAGCTTGACTGCAGCCTACCTAGTATTATAAATTAACTGCCTACAATCTAAAAGGGACTAGGCTTTATAAATGTTTATACGTTCACCATTACTGCAACGTTTTACAAAACAACACTCCTGGCCTACGCCTCAGCACAGACCAGATTTCACTAAGTTTAAGCATAAACCTACGGTGTTAAATTTTACACCGGCACTAACCAGCCCAAATATGGGCAAGGCACTATCAAATTTACCAGCGTTAATTTAACAGCGTATTTTTCGAGCCTTCAGGTTTATAATATTGCCTGTGTGGCACGCCAGTGCGTCGCTCTAGAACACTGCCATGATAAAATTAACCTTAATAAATCCAATTACCCATTTCGGATCTAGTTGTTAACGTACTAAATTTAATTATTATCATTTCGTACCACGCAGCTCTACCACAACAAAATAACACTGTTTGAAAAAGTTTAAACTCCAACAGGAATCCATAGCATTAATTTTCGTTGCCAAATGAAAAAAAATTGCAACTTGCCACAAATATGGAGCAGAGATGTGGTTGAAGACCTATCAGTTTAAGATTAACATTTAAAGTTTACCAAAGGTACCGGCCTCATCGCCAACTGTAATGTCCTTTGGCATGGACGCACCTAGTCCCTGCGTGGGCACCAATGGTAAGAACTTGACACGGACTACCAGAGTGTACGTAGGCTACAGCTGATCAGACACTTTACTTCCTGTAAGGGGTGGTATATATACACATAGGTACAGGAAGTCATGTCATGCAATAATACTATATACAACTAATTGGGAAAGCCTATTAGGTGAATTAGGGTAAACTAGGTAGGGCTAACATATTGACGCTAAATTGATGGCGGCTATTGTGGAGCCACAAATGACGACTCCACAATTAACCTCCTTTTTTTTTGGCACACTTGACGTTTTTGTTTGTAATCCGTGTACCTTTTTTACACCAATGGCTTGCGGAACAAAGCTTTATGCATGCAGTCGATTGTTGCTGGCTACTTTGAAACAATTCAACTCAGCTCTGAAAGCTTGCATCTTCGAAATAAATACGCCATTCTATCGTTTGTAACTGCCAATTTCGAGGTGTAAGGCCTCAAAATTAACAATGTAGATTAGTTTGGTTTGAATCTATATCGTTTAGCTGAAACATGGATTCATTCATTCATTCATTTATTTCCCAGAAGCCGTGGTCCTAAACCGTACGCTCCTAAGTAAAAATGCTACAAATAACCAATCCAAACCAACTAAATCAACACAAACACAAACCACAACCACCCTTCAACAATCGACTTTTTAGCAAAGACATAACACGTGCACGAAGAATGGATATGGAGTTTGCTGAGTGGCATTGTTCCCTAATTACAATGGTTAAAACAATGTAAAACAATCAAAATGAGCGTTCAGGGTCCCGTAACTCCAGAATGGCTCGACCAATTGAAAAAGTGGTCTCTGTGAGGATGAAGCCCAGGGAAATTTCTGGCCCAGATCATGTTTTAGATTTTAGGTAGGTGCAGTAGTTTTTTTCTGAAACCATGTCACACAAGAGCAAGAACAAGAACAACCACAGAGTGAATAGATTTCAAATTTACGTGTGGCTCCGTATGTTTACTCTTGTACGGAAATGCATAAAAGTTGGTATAAATATACCTTCCGTACCTATCTGCTATCTGGCCAAGTTTGGTCGAAATATATTGAATAGGAATGGAGAAATTATTAGTTTTAGTTATGCTGGAAAGAGGATTTCAATCATATATATGTATTACGAACAAAAACGTCAACTGTGCCGTAAAAAGGGGGTTATATGATTAACTTTTCACTTGTTAAAATGTACACGGATAAAATTTTGATGATTTTTAATTGACACAATCAATTGTACAATTTAGAAAATTGCATCTGTTTAAGTGCTGTTGTGCTTTACGTTTTAAGTATATGATTTGTAAAGCACAACAGCACTTAAACGGATGCAATTTTCTCAATTGTACAATTGATTATTTCAATTAAAAATCATCGAAATTTTATCCGTGTACATTTTAACAAGTGTAACTTCAAACATATAACCCCTTTTTTTACGGCACACTTGACTTTTTTAGCCAGTGAAGGTGGGCACTTGACGTTGCCTTTTGGACTTATATGTCAGACTGCCTGAGCGGGGAATCGAACTCTCGACCTCTGAAATCAAAGGCCAAGGTCCTACCGCTGAGCCAGAATAACACGGCCAAAAGGAAACGTCCATAGGCAGCATTTAACATGCACACATATAAATGTAAGCGTACACTTTTCCAATCGCCACTGGAGGGGCGCTTGATTGCGCGCCACACACCAGTGAAGCCGACGAAAGGAACACACAAGAAGCGTGAAATAATGGGTTAAACGGGACGGAAAGCCAATGGGCTCGAAATCGGTTAACTAAATACGGATGCAAACCTATTCACGTTGCCTTTTGGACTTGTAAAGACTGGCTGAGCGGGGAAAAGAACCCTCGACCTCTGAAATCAAAAGCCAAGGTCCTACCGCTGAGCCAGACTGACATGGCCAAAAGGAAACGTCCATAGGCAGCATTTAACACGCACACATATAAATGTAAGCGTACACTTTTCCAATCTCCACTGGAGGGGCGCTTGATTGCGCGCCACACACCAGTGAAGCCGACGAAAGGAACACACAAGAAGCGTGAAATAATGGGTTAAACGGGACGGAAAGCCAATGGGCTCGAAATTGGTTAACTAAATACGGATGCAAACCTATTCACGTTGCCTTTTGGACTTATATGTCAGACTGCCTGAGCGGGGAATCGAACCCTCGACCTCTGAAATCAAAGGCCAAGGTCCTACCGCTGAGCCTACCGACACGGCCAAAATGAAACATCTATAGGCAGCATTTAACACGCACACATATAAATGTAAGCGTACACTTTTCCAATCGCCACTGGAGGGGCGCTTGATTGCGCGCCACACACCAGTGAAGCTGACGAAAGGAACACACAAGAAGCGTGAAATAATGGGTTAAACGGGACGGAAAGCCAATGGGCTCGAAATTGGTCAAAAAAGTGGTCCCTCTGAGGATGAAGTCCAGGGAAATTTCTGGCTAAGATCATGTTTCAGATTTTAGGTAGGCGCAGTAGTTTTTTCTGAAACCGTGTCACACAAGAACAACAACAAGTGAACAGTTTTTTTTTAATTTACATGTGGCTCCCTACGTTTACTCTTGCAGGGAATTGCATAAATGTTTGTGTACAAATGGGAAAAGTTGCTATCTACTATCTGGCCAAGTTTGGTCGAAATATATTGAATAGAAACGGAGAAATTAATAGTTTTAGCTCTGCTGGAGAGAGGACTTCAATCATATAAATACATGGCTATCGCCGTGTATGATGATGATATTCCGGAGCTAACAATCAACTTCGAAAAATTCGTTTCCACAACTGTCCAAACGGATTGTTCGCTTTTTTCGAGGGCAAAACTTTTACCTAGAACTACAAAAATACGCCCAAACGATATCCGGAGTAATTTTCTGTCTTTTGACACCTTTCTCAGGTTTCTACCTTTCCTATTTCTGGACAAGACACACATACAAACCTACAAACCCACCGACCAAAAGTTTTTAATGATTAAGAAAAAAGATGGACAGGGGCTACAGCAGACAATGGGGCAACAATAGGCGAGGTGCACAAGACCGAATTAGAGTTCACTCGAACAAGGTTTTAACGATGCTTGGGAGCAGGAAAAGTGACATTGTCTTTGCATCTTGTTCTAGTTATCATTGTCAGCCGGGAACACGTCAACTCGTTTTGGACAACCAAAACGAAATGGTGTTGATTTTCCCTTAAATCTTCAAGTTTTAAACCATAAGGTGCGGCCTTTTAGTCCGGAGGATATATCCCCAAATTATAGTTTGTTCCACATTATGTTTTCAGAAAACTGACTGAATGACTACTCGTTTCCTTGCACTAAGAGTGCAAAAACATGTGGATATCACACTTGGAGACTCTACAAAGTTATGTTCGAGTTTAAGAATGGGATGTTTACGGATTTTTGCACTCGTAGTGGAAGAAAACGTGGTGTCATACAGTCAGTTTTCTGAAAACATAATGTGGAACAAAGTATAGACGAAATTGTGCATTTTATCATAAAAGCATGAAACTTGGCAGGATTGTTGTTTACATCAAATTAAGACTTTCAAGCGTTGTAGGCATTCTCCTGAATTGCTATGAGCCGCCATATTGGAAAATGGCGGCCAAATAGTCTAAAATTGTGCATTTTCATTGTAAAAGCATGACACTTGGCAGGAATGTTATTTACATCAAATTAGGAATTTTAAGTGTTGTAGGCATTCTCCTCAATTGCCACGAGCCGCCATATTGGAAAATGGCACCCAAATTACTTGTTTTCCATAACTCTGAAAAACAGCCCGAAATGGACATGTTTAAGATTTTCTAGAACGTGGCGATCTATACTTTCCATCAATCCTAGCCGAAGTTGTTAAACTTTGATAGCTACCGTCCTACACCCATCTCAAGGTAAAAAGGCAATGGCGTAAGCAGCGAAAGGGTATTGATGATTTTCGAATTCAAAGTGCTCTTGCGAGCCCTCTAACAGCCCGAAATGGATGAATCTTTTCTTTCCTTCAATCCTAACCGAAATTGATTAGCTTAGATAAGAATACAAATATGAGCATTACAATGGCACTTTGAAATTGAAACTAGCCGCTACACCAGTTACAGCTACACATTTAAACGGGTGTAGGACGGTCCCTATATCTATGCGAAACAATTTCCGGCTAGGATTGATGAAAAGAATAGACCCTTTCAGAAAATCCTAAGCATGTCAAATTCCGGCTATTAGAAGGCTTGCAAGAGCACTTTGAATTCGAAAATCACCATTCGCTCGCCACTGCACCATTACATCTTCACCTTAAAAGAGTGTAGGACAATTCCTACCTAAGTTAAATAATTTCGGTTAAGAGTAATCGAAAGAATACATCATCACCTTTCAGATAATTCTAAGCATGTTCATTTCAGGCTATTACAGGGCTCACAAGACCACTTTGAATTCGAATATCAACATACGCTTTCACTGCTATGCCTTTACCTCTTCACCTTTAATGGGTGTAGAATGGTCTCTATCTAAGTTAAGCAATTTCGGTTAGGATTGGTGGAAAGAATAAATCGCCACCTTTCAGAAAAACCTAAGCATGTCCATTTCGGGTTATATTAGAAGGCTCGCAAGAGCACTTTGAATTCTAAAATCACCATACGCTTTCGCTGTTATGCCGTTACTTCTTCACATTTTAGTGGGTATAGCTACCTAAGGTAAAAGAAAAAATTGGTTAGGATTGATGAAAAGATTCCATCCCTTCAGAAAATTCGAAGCGCGTCCATTTTGAGCTATTAAAGGGCTCGTAGGAGCACTTGGAACACGAAAATCACATAACAACCAATTGAAAAAAGGAGCGTCCGTGTGAATCAAGGGTGATAATACTTTAAATATGATTGTGTGGTTCAAGGGTTGCTCTTACGTAAAAGATGTATAATACCTTTCCTGTCCAGAATTGTGTGCTGAATGTCTTTGTTTCACTTTATGCTTTTGATTTGTTGACGGTTAGGGAGTTACAGCCAGAGAACCGTTTGGCGGAGAGTAAGTCACCCCCTCCCTCACTCCCTCGGGGGGGGGGGGGGTTGAACTTCCTATCGTATAGCTTTTTTTTCGAGTTGCCCTTCATGTGCTTCCATACCAAACTTAACGCTTTCACAAAAAGTGAACAATTCCTTCAATTTTGAGCACTATAAAAAACCTATTATTTACATTTTGGCACATACTAAGCATTAGTAATGATTCATTCATACCACTTCCAGTACTTACTTCCGGTTGTGTTTAGTGTATCATAGGAAAGGAAATTTCAAGAGGAACAATAAAGGCAGGGGATGAAATTTCGCAAACTGTGAAAGGGAATTCAAAGTGTCGTATTCAAATGACATTTTGAAAAAAAATAGCCTGTTTTCACTAATACATTAGTATCACTTCCGGTAGTTACTGCTGGTTATGTTTTGTATCATTGGTAAAGATATTTCATGAAGAACAATAAAGGAAGAGTGTAATTTTGCTAACTGTGGAAGGTAATCCAGTGTTTCAATAAATAATCTTGAAAGTGTTGAATTCGGGCAAATGGCATGTTTCCATTAATCATATTTTAGTATAATTTTGATAGGTTATATACAATTGCTTTTAAGGACAAATGCCTTGGTTTCATCTTTTTACTAATCACAAATTCAGGGTCCTATTAACCATATGTAAGCAAATTGTATAATAAAAAATATTCCGACCATATAACTCACTGAATTCCATGTTAACAGTAGTTATAACTAAGATTTTCAGATAAAATGGTTGGTCGTATGAAAAGTTATTTCAGTCTTTTGGTAAAAAATATCAATTACGAATAACAGGAAGAAAAAAAAGAAAAGTTAAATCCGTTGATTTGTGCAGCAGTTATGAGAAAAAACTTAATTTGACTGCCATTTTGGCTGCCCATTTCTAATGGCGGCTCATAGCAATGCCGGAGAATGCCTGTAACGTTTAAAATTCTTAATTTTATGTAAGCAACATTCCTGTCAAGTTTCATGCTTTTACGATGAAATTGCACAATTTTAGACTATTTGGCCGCCATTTTCCAATATGGCGGCTCATAGCGATTGAGGAGAATGTCGACAACACTTAAATTCTTAATAATGCTAAGTAAACAACATTCCTGCCAAGTTTCACGCTTTTATGATAAAAATGCACAATTTTAGACTATTGGGCCACCATTTTCCAATATGGCGGCTTATAGCAATTTAGGAGAATGCCTACAACACTTAAAAATTCTTAATTTGGTGTAAACAACATTCCTACCAAGTTTCATGCTTTTATGATAAAAATGCACAATTTTAGATATATCCTCCGTACTATTTAGCCTCAAAATTGGCTGAAGAAGTTGGCTTCACTGCAGTGCAGCCATCATGTTCAGAGTTAGCTTTTAAACATCATCATAACTATTTTATTTATTATACGATTTTAAAATTTTTTTTGTTGTTGTTGGTCATATTGTCTCCTTGCGTCCAACTTTCTAATTTACTTTTTTACCGCATCGTATCTCGTTTGGATGAGAGCACGAGGATGACCTTGAAATATCAATTCAAGGTCATTCATTTTTTCTCGTGTAAACGTCCCCCATCACTGCATTACTATCGTAATTATTCTGTCATTAGCCATTCACAGGATATCAGCTCGTAACCATTTTAGTTGAATCACCCTGTACATGGAGTGTCACTAGACGTCATGAATTACACAGAGGTGAAGTGTAGTGTTTCTTGCCAGGGTGCACCTTGTGTGTGCCCTCCTCTGCTTTGATTATGCACCACACCCTGGCGGCGACTTTGTGCATACCCACACTACCCTATATAAAGGCTGGCAGCCTCATCTTCAGACACTGCCCATTAACTAACCATTACTCTGAGTGAGAGTCACTCTATTGCCCAGGCTTGGCATACCATTGGTTCTGTATGCCTCTTGGTATACAGAATCCCCCGCAAAACATGTGACGCTGTATACGTAGACGAAACTAGAATGGAACTCCACGTGTGTATGCAATAACATGTCAATGCTGTAGCCAGCTAATGATGATAATGATAAACTAAATGGTGTTGCTACACACGTCAATAACACCATGCATGACATCTCGCGGGACAACAGAAAGATCCTACTCGAATCTAACACCTTACTAGACAAAAGACAACCACCTGCGGGCATTATAGTCCATTGCAATTAACCATTTCCTGCCCACA
>JAHWFP010151262.1:8657-20396 GCA_023313725.1 Lithobius niger | reverse complement strand
ATTCTTCAATCTGTGTTTTGTTTGATAGTTTGTTAATGAGAAAAGTAGACTCTAACCACTCCGCCTGTGCGTGCTCATTTTGTTCGGGGGCTCCAAAGCCCTTTCGCAAATATTAAACTACAAATTGCAAGGTGAAACTTTAATGTAGCAGACGGTTGGCGTGAAACGGGCGGGCTTGTGATGGGACTCGAACCCAGAACCCTCAGGCTAATACATCCTGGATTCGAGTCTGAGTAGGATTCCGTCAATGCTCTAATGTAAAATGTAGGAAATGTAAAAGAAATGCCAGCCAAGTTTGGTCGCCATCTCTGTTAGGAGACATAGAGCGGGTTGAGGCAATCCAACGGAAATTCACAAAATCGCGGCCTGGAATGCAAAAGTGGCTATCTTACTAACGCTTAGAGGATTAAGCGCCTAAAACTTGTATCACTTGAACAGCGGCGACTTAAGGCGCATCTAACTTTGGCATTTAAAATTTTGCATGGCTTAGTTCGGGCCAATTTGCCATTCTTCGACCTGATCGTAGAGGAAAGAACTAGAGGTCACTCTTTCAACTTACAAATTCCCAAATTCCGTTTGGAGTGCAGACGACACTTCTTTTCGGTGCGAGTTATTGGGGCTTGGAATTCATTCCCTGAAGCAACGTTACCTTGACGAGCGTGAATGCCTTTCGTTGACATGTTAATCATCTTAATTTAACTAAATTTTTACGACGTTTTTAACTCTCGGTTAATATTTGACAACATCCCCCGTGGTCTCGCAGCCAGCCACGACCATACTTCAGTTTCTCTAGTTAGGTTGGCAGTTAGTGAACACATCGATCCTTGCCTTCCCGTTGCTCCTAGGCAACAAATGTTTATTTATTTATTGATATAAAACAAAAATAGTCAAACTGAGTGAGAATATGTAAGCCATGATGACAATCTCACATGTTTTCGTTAACGACAAGTATACATGGATACAAAAAAACACCCATCATAGCACCCGGTTCTGTAATGAAACACATTTTAGTAACTGGATGGTGTTGCCTTATATCTTCTCACCGCACGGTATCATTTCTTTTCAAGCATGTGAATCTATCCTTGCTTTCCTTGTGTTTTCTACTATTAAGGCTCTAGTTTTACAACTTTTCTGACGTTGAATAACGCTTTTACGAGAGCTTACACTAAGATGAAAATGTCCCACAGGTTTTACGTTCGCAGGTTTTCGTGTAAGATTTTAAACCCTTACTGGACCTATCTGAGCTAGAATTACAAACAAAAATGTAAATGAAGAGTAAATAAAAGCGAAATATGGAGTAAGTAAGTAAATAAATGAATAAATACAGATAGACTATAAAAACTAATAGTAAATGAAATTGTAAAGAAAGAATAAATAAATAAAGGGCAAATAAATGGTAAATAAAGCGTAAACAAATAAGTAAATCAATTCACAAACTGAAAGCGCAAATAAAGGGTAAACAAAAAACAACTAAATAAATAAAGGGTACGTTACGAGTAAATAAATAACCGAAGATAAAATATAAACCAATGGAAATTAAAGTGCAAATAAAGGCTAAACAAAATAACTAAAGCAAATAAAGGGTCCGTAACAAGTAAATAAATAAATAAAGATAGTAATCACAACTAATATGGAAATAACAGTTAAGGGTAAACTAGCTACATAGCTCTCTCCGCTTGCTCCATCGGCGTCGTCTTGCTACGCTTGAGGAAATTTCTTTTTGCAACACGTAACTGCACGTTCTACTCCAAAAATGGTCAAGCAAATGATCAGAATGTAGCAAGTCTATTTCCATTTCCCAATGTTCCGGTTCAAAAACAAATGTTACAGCCTTTGAAATACGGCTCTGTTTGCCTATTAATATCATCCCACACTTGTAACTTGTTAGTGTTCTGCATATAACAGTCGGACGGTCTAGGCCGGGGCCAATGACCTTTTATCCGCCGCAGTTCGTCACCCATTTTGATCATTTTTAAATCGTCATTGTTGCGGTCAATTCACTGATGCAACCGACACATTTTCGAAATAAGTTTTTCGAACAGTTCGAAACGTTTTTTGAAAGCCGTAAGTTTCGCAGTAAAAACGCTATTCAATAGCAAACTGATAAAAGGTTCCATAATCAGCGTTTTTATGTCATTCCTTGTAAACACGTATCTGTCCTTTCGCAAAAAAATACTTCCAAAATTTTAGAATTCTAGCCTTAAAAGTCAAGCCTTGTTTTAAAATTCCTGCTTAACCCACGCAACGTGTGGTACCGGCATTTATACATGGGTATATAGGCCCTATACACTTGTGCCTGAAATTCCTGCTTTAAAACGCTTACCTTGTTTTAAAAATCCCTAGCTACAATTCCTGCCTGTTTAAATAAAGGCTTTACATTCAAGCGAGTATAGCTGGAATTTTTTGTCTGGAGGGAAAAACTTATAATTCCACTCCCGCCCGAACTATCAAAACATGAGGCGGCACAGTGTCTGCCCTATATCCTCCCATAGTGGTGAAAAAGAAAGGTGACAAAGTCAAACCGACTTTATCTCTTGTTTAGGTCTAGATAATTCAGGGTATAGCGCTCAAATGCTCGTGAAGAAATTCTCTAATTTTTTTTCCCAGGTTTTCCAGACCATAACTGATATTTTTCCCTGTTTTTTTTTTACTGGTTGAAGGATGGTGCAGTTTGACTAAGTAACTCTATGTCGCATCGTTTTGCTAAATCAAAAATACTCCCTTAGTATTATTGGCAACACAATATTCACTTATGATTCCGTTCACCCAACTAAAAAGTGCAAGCCGTTGATAAGCCATCCAACTCACCTCAAACGTAGTCATACCGGAACTTTACAGCTCTCAGCAAAAAGAATTCAATGCAGCGTGGTGAAATCAAATGCACAAAGCAAAACTATAGTAGTTAAACTAACAAATACGGCACATGATGTACAAAATACCAAAAATATTTCAAAACATTCCTAAGGAGTTATTAAAGCTATCAAAAATTAGTAATGAAAACTAGAATATTGCTACTTTCGGTAGCAATGTTCACGTTTTCATTTAATCTTCGAACTATTAAGCGGTGCGATTAACTTGCCGAATGTTTTGGTGTGTTGATATCACTCCTTTGAAGGGCCGAACCATTCGGAACTTGGCGGCATCTTTTACCAGTTTTGGTTTTAATATGATAACATTCCTTTTTTTTTTAATTGTGTATTGACTCAACTCCACTACCGTGCAGATGTGTAATAAAGTGCCACATCAACAAGAAATTGGTTTTCAACAATTTGCTACTATCTTTTGCCTATAGGCCGAACCATTTTCAACTTAGTCACCTATTTATAGGTTTTTGGTTTGGTTTTAACTTTGTTGTAATTTGTTTTATTTAGTTAATTTTGGTATGTTCATATCACTCCTTTGAGGGCCGAACCACTCTCAACTTGGTGGCCTATTTACCAGTTTTTGACTTTGTTATTACAGTTGGTTTATTTTTCGTGAATTGGACGTGAATACAATTTCTTTGCAGCGTTGTTTAGATTTATCGTGATACAGTAGTGTGTGTCATTGCACGCACGGCAGTACACACGTTCTCATTGTCCGAACTTTGGCCGTCCAATGAGAGACGATGCCGACAATACTAACAATGGTTATAACAATATTTTAGGCCCGTTACGCCCGTTTTGCCGTTACGCCCCCAAGCTCCAAACCATAAAAGGTACGCAGTTCGTATTGCAGCCTACTGCACTCATTCGTCCAATTTCATAGCTGGAAGCCTTCTCGTTATCTAGGTATCGATGAATAATCACCCTCTGGAAATTAACATGGGGATGAGCGGACCAGCTAGCTAGTAACTAGTAACACATATACAACGTTATTGAGGATCAGATTTTGCATTGAAAGCAGCTTAGCTGGCATTCCTACACGAGTTAATTTTTGTGAGGTGGGTCATTGCTCACGAGTTCAACACTATTTACGCAATACCTGAAATGTGTACCTGAAATGTACCCCAAGTACCTGAAATGTGCCCAACTATGTTTCAAGATATAAGACACTGACGCTATGGCGTCGCACTACAATGGTTTACAACCTCGACAATTGAATTGATGTGATGTTTGTTGTGATGCTTGTTGCCTAACTTGGCGCGACACACTAGCGTGTGTCTGTATAAATAAAGTAAGCTTATTTTGTTTTCAATTTGAGTAAAACAAATTTTTTGATTGTCAATTTTTCTTGTAAATGATTCAGTATAGGATACTGGATGTACACTTTTGAAATGATAAATTGACCAGTACAAACAAGATATTTTAGCTACGTACAATAAATTAAAAAAATTTAAATTAAATAGGCTTAAGGTTTGACGAGCTTCGAGCATGATGCCATGTCAACAGAAGGCGAGAGGGACAAGTTTGCTAGGTAATTCGAGTCGGAAATTTCTAGGATCTTGTACGTGTCACAATCGTCACGAGCACGAGGGATCACCGGGCCCTACTCTTCCCGAAAAGGCAACGGATAGCCTACCTATAGAGTCAGGCTTGAACCCGGGACTTCTGGGCTGGGTCGTAGTTAGTGCCTGGGGGAGGGGGGGGGGGGAGTATGCCCTTTCAGGAAATGTTCAAACTACAACCCAGCCGCTGGCACATTGGATGAGTCGAGCTGATTATCAGGCCGCCTTGTTCGACGAAATTCAATGCAACGCGGGAAAGAGCTACTAAAGCAGGCAAGGCCATTTTGTTGGTAAGGAGTTATCACGCGGTCTCAGAGCAGCTTTTAGTCTCGTGCTAAAACGAGTTATTTCCTAGACCTATGGAGCTTTTGCTTTATTAAAAATGCAACAAAGCGACCATGAAGGTTTTAATTTAAATGAATTAGTTTTTTTTTATATAAATATGTAGCCTATAAAGTTTTTTTGGGAAAATAATTCCTTGAATTACCCTATTCCCTAAAATTCCCAAATTTTACAAATTTCAGAATTTCCCCAGACTTAATTTTCCAGAACTGATAAATTTCCTGAAGTTTCGAGGTTGAACGCCATCCCGT
This sequence comes from Lithobius niger, assembly GCA_023313725.1. Taxonomy (NCBI): domain Eukaryota; kingdom Metazoa; phylum Arthropoda; class Chilopoda; order Lithobiomorpha; family Lithobiidae; genus Lithobius; species Lithobius niger. The sequence continues at coordinate 15,377 of JAHWFP010151262.1, read as the reverse complement.
AATTTGAGGTTTCTTGTGCTTGCAGTATGTATACTAATCCTTGCTTGGAAAAACGTAAAAATCATTAAAAACATTCGGAAAATAGTGTATTAAAAATTTTTTGGGTCTAATTACAACCAGTCAGTCTTGTCTAGAGGAGCACTTGGCCCCCTCCACGTCCCACCCATCTGCGGATCTGGCAGTAAAGTCTTACATCAAATGAGCCAGGAGCGACCTTCCCCGCTCCACCCCCTCACCTATCCCAATAATGCGGAATCATGTGTTGCTTCATTGGGAGCCTGGGGAGGTCACCCCATGCTTATTTGGTTTAATTTAAGGCTATAATTTTAAAATTCTAGGTGACATTCGGGCAAGACGAAAGTAATTTCGGCAATTCGAGAAATTTTTGAACTACACGATATTTATTGAGCTAAGGCGTGCTACGGGCACCCTGGAGGGGAGGGGCAGCTTACTTTTTACTGGGGACCTTTTTTTTTTTTGGCTCGTTTTACATCCCTCATTCAGGGGCGTACCGAAGCAACTTTTCAGGGGGGGGGGGGCGTGTGTGTGATGGATCATTTTCCCGACAATGTTGTGCAAAAATGTTGGCTTTTGGGCCCAACATAACTTGCCCCACCCCAACCCTGGTCGCAGCGTTACGAAGTATGAATAAAGACAGGTCGGCTACATCTACATCTCAAAGACCAAAAAAACAAAGCCTTAAAGAGAATCGATGATAACTGAAAGACACTAAGTTCATCTAACGTGACGTAGCCGATGCCTTTTTTTTGGATAGTTGCTTTGCTAAATATGCAAATTTAATTCCTCGTGCGAAAAAAAGAGTAGCTGCGTACAGCGCTCACAAACTGGATCAAAATTGAGCGAGTTCATTTTTGCTAGCGTTAGTTTAGTCCTAAGTTGGACTTATGGTTCAACAAACATTAAATTTAAAAAAAGGTTATTATGAAGTTATTCAAAACATATCTGGATCTATTTGGAGCTAGGATATTAGCGTTATAATCCCACCAATTTAAAATTCCACCTAATCTTGTGTTTGGAACAATTTGTTAGGCACTAATCTCACATTAAATAAAATAAACACAAATACCCAAAGGTTTAAACTAACTATTTTAATTTTGTTACCTTTACTATATAATTACCACTGGCAATTTTTAAAAATTCATCCCTTGATAATAACGGCAAGCGCAACATGGTTTTGATCATTGGGTATTTGTGTTTATTTAAAACGTACTTTACTAGATATCCTAAGTTTTCATTTAATTATAAAAAAAAACTGAAGATATAAACAGTATCCGACCTGGATTAATTTTTTCTTAGACGGCATTCAGTATTTTATGTCTGTGAGCCACTCGATTTGCCGACAGCCTCGTGCTTGGGGGAGCGGTGAAACAACCCCTCCACACCTTTCTCCCCGGTCGGTACGCCCCTGCCCTCAATTGCTCCCCTTTTGGGGATTTTTGGAGATCTCCTCCTCTTTATACCACTTTCTTAGCCGTTATTATCCCTTTTTTTGCCCCTTTTACACAACCGCCCAGCAAATGTAGGCCTTTTTTTTCAGAAAAAGGACACTTTGCCATGAGGACAGGGGCTCCCCCCCTCCCCCCGTCCCTGCGAAAGCGTCATATCGAGATTAGTCTACTATCTTCGCTGCCGAATATCTACTGGTACTCGAACCTATAGACTTCACAGCACGAAGCTCGTGGGTTCGAGTCCCTATCGGGACAGTTGTCTTTTTTATCGTTCCCAGATTATTGTATATTGCGTTTACACAAGGCCTGGCAGTAATCTGACTGTCTGCTTCATTTAAGTCTTGCCTTATAAATTATCTTTTAATTTGTGTACGGGTCTGATTACCCCCCGAACAAAATGAGCAGGCACAGCCGAGTGATGGTGAGAGCCACCTTGAATCACAGGATTGATCTACGTAGGGAAAAATGACTGAAAAAAAAATTGCTATCATTATTTGCAAAGTTTACACATCAATCGCCTAGCCTAATATACATTTTAATGAGACATAATAAGAAGTATTTAGTCTGGTAAGTTGCCACTTGCCATTAATTTCAGTCATCTTTTTTACTTGTTTGTCCAACCCACGCTTCGATATAATGAAAAAATCTGCGCAAGAAATAAAAACCACCCAAAACCAAAGCGGGTATAAGAGAAGCCGCCAAGTTCCCAAAAGGGTCGGCCTTTGAAGGTAGTGAAGTGATATCATTCGCCAAGGAAAGGCCGCCAAGGTTAATCTTATTATTCAAGTTAATTGCACCGACTTACTAATAGCTCGAAAGTTAAATGAAAACTATTACTCGCGGCAGCAATCTTCAAGTTTTCATTTAAGGTCCAAAGTATTATTCGGTGCGATTAATTTGGATAATAAGATTAACCCTGGGGACCTTTCCCTGGTGAATGATATCACTACTTTCAAAGGTCGAGGCTTTTTGGAAACTTGGCTGCTTCTCTTATACCAGTTTTGGGTGGACATCACAACTTTCATAGGAGTGAGAACGTACAAAAAAAAAATGTTACACCGTCTTATCTTCATCTCTACCTTTTTTTTTTCTGGAGGTATTGTATGTGTATAAATTGTCTCATTAATAATTTTCATATGTCATTGCCCATTAATTACCTGTTACGTCAGCCAAATTGAAACGGTTTGGTTTATTGTATGTCTATTCTTCACATGCTTAAGTTTCTTCAATCCAATTTTTTTGCACACACTGGCTTACAACGCTGATTTTCGTGCGCTTCGCTCACTCAAGCAGTACATCCCCCTTTAATTGTTTTATTAATCCCGGCATTTTCTCTTCGATTTTCCACAATTTACAAAGATTACGGCCGCATTGGAATTTATCATCGACATAGTAAGATATGATTTTAGTCGCTTACAAGTAATAGACACATGTATAATAATATAACTGCTTTTTATTTTTATTTTTGTAGCTGAAATTACTACAGATTAAACAAAGTCTTATTTTCTGATTTGTTCAGTAACTTACGTTTTGTGGAATAGCATAAAGTGTGGTTTTTGAATTTGGTAATGTTGCGCGACGACCCTTTTTAATATTTTTTTTATCATAATTATTTACTATCGCTTCACTTAGAATAGTAGCGAAGATGATGCCATTTTAAATTCATTAAATCGGCGCCGTGTGTTACTACCAAAGTTTTGACTTCGTTTTAAATTTAACCAAGGATTCCAAAAATAAACATAAGAAAGCACTAAAAATAAGAATTGCAAAGAGCATAATTTAAAATTTTAATCATTATCTTAGTGCTTTCTTATGTTTATTTTACAATCCTTGATAAAGACTACCACGTAGTCATAACCGTAGACTTAAAAAGAGACTGGGACTTGGCCCGTAACTAATGCAATTCGTTGTTGTTAAACTAATATTGCAAATACGCACAAATCGCTGTGAATTATTATTTAAAGGTAAGTAGCAAGATGGCAAACCGCAAACATCTCATACTAGAAATAACATAGTAGTAAAGCCCCTTTAATGTCCTCAAAGGTGCCTCTTCCCCGAATGACAGGTTGCATCATCTAGTGCTGTCTACCATTATTTAGTTCTACGTAGCACTTGATTTCAATCAGCGAACGAATGTGGAAAGAAATTTCTTTTTGAACAACAAACTAAAGTGTCCACGGCCTATCTTGAGTTCGTCCCAGAACGACACAGATAAGCAATTGTATGTTTTTGGTAGCAGAGTGCCTTGTTGATATACAAGATGGTTACAAAAACAATGGCGACCGTCGACTAAAGCCGCCCCTTTTAGGCAGACATAGCCGCTCAGAAATACCTGCAGAACTCAAGACAGGCCGCGGACGCTATAGCCGAGTGCCTCCTTAATTAATGAATGTACAGTTGGTGCGTCCACGGACACCAGCGAGGAAGTGGGCATATCACTATCACTAGATGGCGCCCATCTAGCGGTTCAAAATCTGCGTTTCAAAACAGTCGATATATAGAAAAAAGCGCCCATGATGTCGTTAGCTTTGCCGCTTGCTTTCTGGTGCACGTGGGCGCACCAACTTTACACTCAGTAATTAAGGAGTAATTTGCTTGTTTATTGTGTATAAAGATTTTTTTGTGTGTTTTCGTTCGCCTGTTAAAAGTAAAGGCTAGGCAGAACTAGATAGCGGCAAATGGCTATATATGCTTGTCATTTGGTGTCAATCCCCCTTTAAGCATCGTAGGAATGGATTTACTTGGATTTGAACCATTAAACCAGTCCGAAAATAAATCACCGACAATGACAGTATTACCACCTTTTTAGTGGCATAATGCGTTTTGTCTTGATAACATGAGGTTATCAGGCTACATGACAGAATAAAATCTAAATTTTACACAACCATATAGGCTAGATGTCAATCGAGACAAATCATCGAATTTTGTGCACATGACTGGAAACTTAAAAAGACCTACCTTAATTGGTGTGTGTAGTGTAGGTACCCGCTCTACTTGGGATGGTTGATTCAAATGTTCCCGGAACCTCACATTGGATGACCCTTGGTTACTCTTCGAGGATTGGTCGTCATCCAATTTAAGTGGTTGATTTTCCCTTCCAGAATGTGATCGCTGAGTCGACGCTTGAACACTCTCTTGGTTCTCTTGCTGTTCAATGGCTGACTGCTCTTTCATGAAACCATTATTTTTCGACGATGGGGATTCCCAGTTGTTTGATGGAGTGTTTTCAACAACAAGAAAAGGGTTATGTTGGTCACTCTGATGCCTTTGCTTTTGTGCCTGATTGTTGACACCATTTGAAGACATTCTAATTGATCCTTGGTACTCATTCGAAGTTGTTATGGGTGTTCCCCCAACAAGAACGGGTTGACTCAGTTGAAAGTTTTGTTTTACGAATTGATTGTTGCCAGTGGGCGAAGGACGTTCACCGCTGTGTGAAAATTGATTTAAATTGCGACCACGCGTTGGTGCCCTTGGTAACGACGTTTCGAGAAACTGCTGATTTGGACGTAGTTGTCCTCGTGAATATGACCTGAGGGAACCTCTAGAAGGTTCTCTCATATCTAGATCTTGGATTGGCATGGAGGGTGTTGCTGTTTCCATAAACTGCACATTGGGATGCAGTTTCTGTTGCTGTGGGTAGAATGCAACTGGTTCTCCAGAGGGCTCGTTTATGGACTGCATTCTTCCGTCATAGTTCTGCCGAGGGTATATAATCACCGGCTGTTGCTGTAACCCAGGTTGCTCAATGATGCCGAGAATGGTTGGTTGTAGTTTTGTGCGAAGAGGTCGTAGAGAGGAATCGTGAAGGGAGATGAACTGTTGACGAGGTGGAGCATAATTCTGGCGCCACTGTTGTTGGTTGACTGGGCGTTGCAACATTTGCACATTCGGAATTGAAGGATTTCTCACTTCTATCTTTGATGGTTTTCTGCCAATTGGTGAATGTGTCTGTAGTATCACAAATTGTGGTTCTTCTTGCTGCTCTGAATATTCTTCAGTTAGAGGTCGTCCAGTGCTGTGGACCACTACGTGGATTGGTCTTCCGCCTTTGTTAAACCTTAACGTTGCTTTCCTAGCACCTGAGTTATCATCCAGATAACTGTCCAGCTCGTTTTCAGTTGTCGAATAAAATATAGGCATTGGAGATGTTACTTCTGCAGGGTTATTCGAGTACTCTTCTTGTTCCTTTCTTATTTTCGTATGTGGTTTATCATCAACTTCGGCAACTTCTTCGTCATCTTCTTCTTCTTCATCAGCATCATCATTTCTTTCATCATCTTCAGGTTCTTCTCTTTCGTGTTTCATATGATTATGATGTCTGTGTGGCTTATGGTCTTGCGATACGTGTTGATGCACGGGAACGTGCCTTTGTTCGTTTTCTTCTTCTCCCTCATCTTCGTCATCATCGTCATCATAATCTACAGGTGGAGGTGTTTTTCGGTAATTTGTCCGTGGTGGAGACGACGACATACGGTAATAGTTAGCAGGGGTTGTAGATCGTGGTGAAGAATGTGACATTGGCGGTGGTGTTGAAGGAGGCAATGGCGGCAGTGTTGATGGCGGCGGTGTTATCTTACTAGGTTCAATCCTAGCAAAGTCTTCAGATGGAGGAGTACTTGGCCTGGTTAACCACTGGTTATGAGGTACTGGCTTGTTTGTGACTCTCATACTTGGGTTTGCTGAGAAGATAGACGGGCCAGGAGTTGGACTGGGTGTTGGACTGGGTGTCATGACTGGAGCTGGTGAATTGCCTACAGAAGTTCCCTTCATCTGTCCTAACAGATACGCAATTGGATGTTCTAAATATCTTTGATTAGTTGCAGATGGTCTCATAGTAGAAGCCACCTGTGCAGGTGGAATAAACATATATTGCCGACTTTCTTCAGGTTTTGCATTTGAAGTAGGTAAAGGAAACGGAGTTGTTACAAATGTTTCTGTAGCAGCCATTGTAGGGACTTTGTTTTCTGAGCGTTCTGTAGAAAAGTACGTAGGTTGCTGTGTTGGGTTTCTGATAGACTGCTCTGTTGACACGTAAGCTGGTTGCTCGGTGAGGACTTCTGGCTCTGGTGCTATATTATCAAGAGACTGTTCTGCATAATTTTTTTCATTTCCATTCTGTTCAGTTTCGTGACTTGTGTGTTTGGTATTATGTGGCTCTTCATCATCTGGCTTTTGACTTGAGTGATGGTGATGATGATGGGGATGATGATGATGATGATGATTCCATCTTGAGTGGCTAGGCCTTCTG
>JAHWFP010151260.1:0-22092 GCA_023313725.1 Lithobius niger | reverse complement strand
ACCCATGTGATGATCAAGTGGTAGTATGGTTATAAGTTTCCTGCTTGGCTTTACGTTGAAAATTATTTTTCAATTTAGTAACATGCCAGCATATTCGTAGCAAACAGCATTATGGTAATCCTCTACCATAAATCTACGAAATATAATAAAAATTCTAAAGCATCAAAAGACAAAATGCCAAACTTCACAAGAAAATTGTGTTATTAAAGTTCCAAAACAATATTCTAAGAACAAAGAAAACCTGCTACAACCGTTCATGCATTTGTTGAGTCCGTGGAGATTTGTTTTTTGCTGACTACCGGGTAGTAAGGGTCTAATGCTTTCCAGCCTCTTACTGAAAAAATTTTACACCTAGACCCTAACTGTCAAAGCTTGTCCGTGTTCCTTCTAGGTTTTGACTTTTAGATCCTTACTCTAAACATTTAACGTTCCGTTTTTGTTTATTAATTCGTGTTACTTTTAGAATTGCAGCTAAACTGTAAAACAGTGCAGTTGGCGGTCACAGCTGATAGTTTAACACAAGAGACCCTAGGCTGACCCTCACTAATCTAGCTATAGCCAATGTTAACAATAGAAACAAATCCTTTAATCTTCAGTCTATGTCTCGCAGCTGATGTTTGCTAATTGGTATTGTTGCATAATAACAATGTTTAAAACAATGTAAAACAATCAATCTGGTGGTTTAGAGCTCCGTAACCCCTGAACCACTTGACCAATTAGAAAAGGCCTTATGAAAAGGGCACATCTACAGAGCAATACCTGTAAAATGAGCTAAGAACCAGCTTTATAGGACAAATGGTTTGACCTGTAGAGAGGACAGACGAAAGTATCCCCAGAACAACAACAACAACAACAAGAAGCTGAACAAGAAGTTGTCTATTTGGCCCTTGTCTGCATCTCGGGTTTGGCTGGACCGAATTTCACAATTTTTGGACTGCAGACAGGCCTTTACTAGTCAAGGCTAGATTCCAAATTTGGTTTAAATATGTTTACTTTTGACGGAGTTATAAGCTCTCAAAGTTGAGAGTTTAACACAGAGGTCCTAGGTCGACCCTTACTAACACTGGCTATCGCCAGTGTTAATAGTGTGCGGCTGAAATGACGAGTGCTTCACTTGAACAATTCAATGCAGTTGTGACCTACGTAATAATGAACGTATTAGGTTACAATTTTCTATTTTTCGTCTCAGTCGCAAATCTTGGATGAAGTTTAGTCTAGTGGCCATTGCAGATCGCCAAAAAAATTGGTGAGAATATTTCACACGATGAACTAAACGGCTGCGCTTATTAAAAGCGAAATTGAAGTATTGGGGTCCTTTATCAGGTTTCTCATCTCGAACAATATCAATTCACCAAATTTGGTACGGCACAGTAACACAAACTTTATATTAAGTGGTACCGCATTCGTCGAAAACACATTAAGGTGTGATTTTTTACGTGGAGGGGGGGGGGGGGATTTGGTTGGGGCCCCCCACTTTTTTTTTTTGGGGGGGGGTCCAATACGTGGCCACAGATGACCACACCAGGGGGGGGGTTAAAAATTGCTTTGAAAACGGCCACGTTGTTTTTGAATGGCCACAAATAGTCCAGTCAGATTTGTATATTCCGCTCAGATCACTTGTTAAAAGTCATATTACTGTTGCAACTGGTTAAATAGTGTCGTATGTTCTAAGAAATACTTGTCATCATTTTTTACCATGATGCCTTATGCCCGAAATCCAGTATGGCGTCCAAAAATGGCGACCAAAAAACAGATTTTTGCTTTTAGCGCCTAAATCGTTCATCCGATTGAAAATAAACCGGTTACCAATTATGTTTCAGAATACAATTTCCATCAGAAAACGTTCATATTTTTCGTAAAATTAACCCCTCTGGCCAAAAATCGTCATTTAAGTTCTATTAGGCCATGTATGTGTGCTATATAGATAACAGCTCACATGCGTATTGTAATTCCTGACTTTAAACAGCTGCAATGTTAGTTCTAATTAAGATCCACTAATATAATTGGGCTTAAATGAAAGTAGAAGATGTATAGTTTCCAACTAGGGTAACTAAAATGATTTATTTTAACTAGGAGTTAAGCTATATGGTAGTTTATCTACGATGCAGCGCTTTGATTTATGCATCGTAAGTTCCATCTTTATACTGGTGTAGTAGTCGTTCTAAATTAGATAAATGGATATGATTAGCCTTAAATGAAAGATGAAGGTGTATATTTTCCAACATGGGTAATTAAACCGATTTATTTTAATTAGAATCTAAGCTGCGATAGTTTATCTACGTTGTAGCGCTTTGATTTTCGCGCCATTTTACAACAAGATCCATCTTTAAACTGCTGCAATAGCCGTTCTAAATCAGATAAATGGATGTGATTATGCTTAAATGAAAGATGAAGATGTATATTTTCAAACAAGGGTAATAAAAACGGTTTATTTTAATTCGGATAGCTACTACACTAGTGTAAAGATTGAACTTATCGTAAAACGATACAAAAAAATCAAAGCGCTACAATGTAGATAAACTGACGTAGCTTAGCTTCTAATTAAAATAAATCATTTTAATTACCCTTGTTGGAAAATATACACCTTCATATTTTATTTAACCCAAATTACATCAATTTGTCTGATTTATAACGACTACCACATCAGTTTAAAGATGGAACTTATCGTAAAACGATACAAAAATCACAGCGGTACATCGTAGATGAACTACTGTAGCTAATACTGATTTCACACTACTAAATTCGTCTCGCGCCGGGTGCGCGCTCACCATTTCACACTACTAAATTCGTCTCGCGCCAGCGCGCGCTGGCAGCTTATTTGCGAGCCAGCTTGGCCGCTCCAGCAAAGCGTGCTGGCGCGCGCCAGGGGATTATCCTTGCGTATTATCTGTCTACCTGAACAAAAGACCTTTCTTCCTCGTGCTGCTCCCCATCTCAGTCCTATTGTTGTGGGATAAGGACTGCACGAGTCACCCCTCCGCTAGATGCCGAAAACATGGCCGCTACGAATTTTTAAATGTGAAATCCGAAACGAGCTGCCCAGGGCTGGCTCTCATTCGGCACGCGCCGTGGCGCGCCCGGGCGCGAGACGAATTTAGTAGTGTGAAATCAGTATTAGCTCCTAATTAAAATAAATCGTTTTAATTAACCTTGTTGAAAAATATACATCTTCACCTTTCATTTAAGCCCAACTATGTTAGTGGATCTTAATTAGAAGAAACATTGCGGCTGTTTAAAGTCAGGAATTATAATACACATGTGCGCTGTTGTATCTATAGCACACATAATTGTCCTAATTGAACTGAAATGACGAATTTCGGTCAGAAGGGTTAATTTTATGAAAAATGTGAATAGAACTTTTTTTGAAGGAAATGTTATTCTAAACATAGTTGGTAACCAGGTTTATTTTCGATCGGATGAACGGTTTAGGCACTAGAAGCAAAAATCTGTTTTTTGGACGTCATATTTGGACGCCATCTTTGATTTAAAATATAATACGCCATTTTTAAAGATGGTTACAAGTTATTTCTTAGTCTATAAGCTATAGTCTCTCACGGAAAAAAGAGAGTTTGCTTTTAACACGCAGTCTGCACGGATGCACAAAATCTGGACAAATCAGCCTGGACTCAAGGACGACGTATTTTGCATCATGCCACGTATAGATCTTAAAATTGGTTTTGTATCAAGTGACTTGATGCATAGAAAAATCAAACCATAGATCTGGTTTTAAAAGGGTATCAAACATTCGTGTTTCTGACGCACAGAGGTGCGTGGATTGAGCAAGCAAAGCGAACGATATCCACGTAATCTAAACCTTTTCAATGTGTGTTTCGCCTTGCTCTCTCAATCATTCATCTCTCGCCTTCGTTGGGGATTTTCTGGAGGAGAAGACTTACAAACGTGCAAACAAACAAATTGTATGTTTTGAATGATGTAGGTGAAATGCAGAAGTGCTGAGGAATGTGATGAACGAACTGTAAGCAACAATTGCAATTAGTTTGCATCGAAATAATCCGTACTTCGATTTTGTGATGCTCTTGAAATCAAAGAAATGACATGAAGCGTGGATCGGCGCCAATGGAGTGAGCGAATCGAATGATATGGCTAGTATTTTTTAATAAGCTTTTTTTTTGTAAGATCTCCCGTGCTATACATCCTCTTGGGACGCGTTTCTACTTCGTGTCCTCTTGACTTGGTGACCAATTAGTGATAACTGTTCGGCTATGCTTTTTTTCGCTTTTCGCGTTACTCGGCCGAGTGAGAGATGTTAGGGCTCGTTTACGCAACGACTCGCCTTTGCATTCTCGCAGCTAGAACTCAATCGCGATGGCAAAGGTGACATTGCCATGGTAACAACACTAAATGGATTAGGCAAATCCGACATCGTTTGAGTAATCACTTGCAGTCTTATAATCCGTGCCAATAATATAAAGAATTCCTCAGGACGAAACGATTTTCCCAGTCCCTTCTGAATTCACATATTGACTGCTTTCGTTACAAGCCGGCAGAACCACGGCCATGTTGGCATTTCAGATGATTTCTAGCTTCTAGCTGCGAGGAGGCGAGTCGTTGCCTAAATGCGCCCTTATGATACATTATTTTATTTTGTATATTCACAACGCAGAAACCTACATATACATGATTTCTACCCGGTACTCCACGGAGCAGTGCTTTGCCGTTCCGCTTTCAAGATTTCTGCCCAGTGCTCTACTTTGAATTTCGGTCCCTGCCCTTGTAATATTTGAGATAGGGATTTATCTTCGAATTTGTTTCTTTCACATGTGAAAACTCCCTGTCAGTAAATTTGAACCATATCAGAACAAAACTCCGAACTTTATCGAGTTCCAAATGAAAAAAAAAAAAAAAAAAACAGAGACAAACAAACGGACCCATGAGAATCCAAATTCAGTTGAGCTTAAGGACACTCTTCGCTCGTCCGAAAAAACAATAATTCTTAAATATTGCTTAAATCCTTTAGTACTGTGGGGTCTGCCCACACAAGAGGGTGGAAAAACAATTATGTTCATGGTGGAAAAGAGCTATTATCGCCGGTTAACCGCCGATTTCTCTCAGTTATGTGTTTTAATGGTTAGGTGTACGAGCTAACGTACTGACTTATTAAAAAAATGTTATTTGTAAATTTTATTTGTGAATCATAATAAATTTTAACATTATTACATACTGCTGATATAAATTCTTGAACGGAAACTTCCAGTCTAGAAACTTCCGGTCTAGAAACTTCCTGACTAGGAAGAAGACAGCTAAAGGAAGACGTGCTTTTTTTCTGTCCTTGTTTCGGAATTCTGTATTTAAGGTAAGGCCGTAATTTTTCTATTTACTAGTCCAAATAAGATTAGAGTATAAAACGCACTGTGGGCTTGAGTCGTAGTTTAGGTGTATTTCAAAGTGTCAGTAGGTTAGTTTTAGAGAAACGGTTGCCGGGTTGGGCCATTCCTCCATGGGTTGAGCTTAGCATAGTATGCGAGGTTTTTTCTTTTTTTTTTCGTGTTGGTACGAAATAAGTCGCAGATCGAAAATGTGCCTGTTTCTGCTGGTTGTAATGGGGAGTGCTGGTTGAATTTGTGTTGTGTTATGAAAAGTCTGTCATTATATGTATATGATGTGGGGGGGGAAGGGTTCTGTAGACCCCGTAAAAAGTGTTAGAATGTCAAAAAAAGTGTGGGTTATCAAAAAGTGTGGGGTATCAAAATTAACCCACGGTGACATGAGCGGGTTTTCAGATTAACCGTAAAGAAAGACTAGACTTTTAGCATGGGGATGTGTTGGCGTGACGTCACCACCGTGCATTAACTCTGTTGCCTTACTTTGGGCTCTTCAGTCTGCAGTACCTAACTACCATTTGTATAGGAATGTTGGGGGTACTAGTAATAATCCACTGCAATGCACTAGTAGGCTAGCTAGTAATCAAGAAAATATCACTGTTATTCAAACCTTTTCAATTCTCTTTGTTTAGATCAATATTTTGATAATTTAATGGGTTAAGAGCCTTCAAATATGCTTTAGGAAGGCCTTGAAAAAACCTTGAAGAGGCCTTGAAAGTGGTTTCGTTTGTTTTGTACGAACCCTGATATGCTGGGTCTAAGATAAGCAAACTCAGTACAGCACAATTTCTCAGGCTGATAAGTAATAAAAGGTAATAAAAGTAGATTAAGTTTTATTACCTTTCTATCTCTGTATTTCTACTCGCTTTTTTTCTTATTTTTTTTCCCTTTTTTGTTTTGTTTGATATTTTCGTTGGGAACAATTTCGATCACAAACATTTAGTTGTAGTCCAACGACCATTGGCTGTAAATGAAGCCTTTATCTTGGCAACAAGATAGCCCTGTCTGTCAACTTTGATAAGTTTTATGTGTGCTTAGACTTGGCACAACCTTGTTATTCTGGCAGACACCCGGTGGAGCATTAAAGTTCAATAAACGTGTGATTGTCATCACTAACCAAGTGAAGGATTTAAAGAGCAATTTGGATACAACAACACTGTAAGTAATGAGTAACAAACTATGACAAAGAATAGCAATATTGAACGTACAAACTTTGGTAACGGAAAAGTAAACAATCAAAATGAAAAGCATTTTTCCAGCACTATACGCAAGGTAAGTTTACAGCCATTATAGGACGAATAAAAAAGCTGTGCCAATTCATAGTTTAAGTTAAAAGGACATACCTTCTCACTGTATTCCAGCATCTTGCGCAAAATAGGGTTTGCAACATTTACATAGGTTAGAGTGAATGCAGCAAAACCGTTCTTCACGAGGGGAAAAAAGGAAAATGAATGTTTTTGCAACATTTACACGTGTCAGTAGTAATGTTGCAAAGCTGAGCCATACAAGAAAGCTAACTGCGGGAGGAATGTACCTTTTTAAAATTAAAGGCACATTCCGCCTGCCTTATAACAGCCACGCGTAGATCACCTCCGCGCATGTTACCATCGCCAAGGTCAACTGAAATAGCTGCCTTCCTCGCAGCGAGGAACGCAGCGACTATTGCAATTCGTTTTTGGAATAGTATATGAAACAGCATCAAGTTAAAGATTGTGGCGTCACAAACCGGAATGATTTTCGTATGTTAACATCACAATTTATAATTTTTTAGGTTAGGATTATGATAATTTTTTTCAGCGATCTATTGGCATAATCAATTTTAATTTTTACCGCATTAGACTTTTAGATTTTTGATCTCATATAGTAATTATTAGCAATCGATTAAAATTAGTATGTACATGCGCACACACAGACGAAACTTCAAGGTTGTTGTAGGCGCGCAAAGGATCATATACGTGCAAGATACAGTGAAATATAGTTCTCCAATATTCAACAGAAAATCTCGTAGACGCCACATTTTAAAACGAATTTTTTGCAAAGGGAAAGACTAACGGAAAGTAAATAGACCTTCGGGGCCGTACTTGATGTGGAGGATCGAGAAAAATGGCGGTGGGAGGAATGGCCTTTTAAGAGATAACGGCAAAGGCATTATGCCTGTAGTGCCCAAGAGAAAATTTAGGAAAATAAATGATCAAATTTTAGCCGTCCATGCATTGATACTATAAGTACGTTGACGACATGAGACTGTAAGGCGTTTCATCTGGCGACAACTCTTTGTGAAAAGAGTGAAGTTTGCGAAGTTTGAGGTTATGCAAGACAGTGCAGAGAGGAAAACAAAGCGCTTAGTGAAATAGCGAAGTTCGCTCAAGAAGTTGATGCAACTTCTGGTAGTTAGCCCTCCATGCGATACAATACCTAAGAATGCATATTTTAATGAAATTTAACACAGGTAATATTGTTGTTATCGGACTCCGTTTCAGACATGCAGTACAGGAAGTTGCCAATGCACTAGCAGGGCTCTCTGCAGTATCTGGTCGGATCTTGGATGACAAATAACATTACGAGACTGGGTAGGCAATATGGCCGCTGATGCGATTTATCTGTATAGTTGCAGCATTTTGTCAACCGAGGGCGACACCCTCCGTACAAATTGCTAACGAACGTGTCGCTTTTTTTTTTTTTTTTTTTGCAAACGCAGAAAAATAGCTTAACTGTGGCTGAGTGATATTTTTAAAATCTATTTAAAAATACCTTTACAAACAATAAAAAATTTGCCATCAAAATCTACGTAAAAATTTAAATTATTATTTCGAAAACCGCCACTAGCTTCCAATAGATGAAACGTCTCTCCGTACAAAGATGCTACCTCGAAGAATGGACCTCAACGAAATAACGTGGCGGCCATTTTGTCTACCCCCCTAATATCGTTGTAGAGCGGGCCAGTTATTTAGTGAATTTTTTTTTAGAAAGGACAGGTTTACAGATTAATGTGGAAAACATATTAATCTCTCCGTTAAATTAAAGAAGGTAAAGAAAGACTGAAAAATGCTGGAAATTAGAATTAGAGGAAATTATATTACATGGGCTATACAACTTAAATTGTTAGAGATTTGGATACAACAAGATTTTAATTAGGAAAGCAGTTGGAATGTATAGTGGAAAGAATAGATCGGGTGTGAAAAGGGATATATGGGTGATAACATCATACCACCAGTTGGTTAAAATGATGTTACGTAGGGAAAAAGTCGGATATCATAAGGTTTGGGTGAAGCAAGAACGCTGACATGGGATTTAATGGTGCTATGATAAAGAGTGGCTATGTTGGATACACTCTGTAAAAGTAAAAATAAGCTAGTGAAGAAATGTTTTGGTAGAGAGAATTGGTATAGGATCTTGGAAAATTATAAGGGAATGGTTGATGGAATATGGGAAATAAAGCAAGACGGCAAATGAGTTTTAAAAATGAATGATCCTTTTTGTACGAGCAGTGGCTGTATACAGAGCTTGACATGGATATTATAGGAAATCCATTGAGGGTGGACGAAGAGAGAGAAGTAGATATATGCAGGTAATTAGTGTATTTGACTTATGTAAATAGGCGTAAACAGGAACTTCTTTCTTCGTTTTTGTTATTTTTTTATGTTTTCTGTGGCTGTATACTGTACCTCGTTGTACGAAAATCAACCGGTCAATCGATGAATCAAAGACTATTTCCTCATTGACGATCATGTGAAGAATGGCGGAAGGAGTAGTGATTCTGTCGAGATAAGACAAGAAATAATTGTGCTTGATAGTCTCGACTCCTGTAGCAATTGCTATTTTGATCACGTCTCGATATTGGTTACCATATTCTCGACCTTGTCTTGTCTTGATAGTCTTGATATTTTCTCGACTTTTTATTTTGCAATAAAATTCATTCACAAGAAATAATTGTTCTTGATCTAGTCTCGACTCTTGTAGCAATTGCTATCTTGATCATGTCTCGATATTGGTTACCATATTCTCGATCTTGTCTTGTCCTAATAGTCTTGATATTTTCTCGACTTTTTATTTTGCAATAAAATTTATTCACAAGAAATAATTGTTCTTGATCTAGTCTCGACTCCTGTAGCAATTGCTATCTTGATCATGTCTCGATATTAGTTACCATATTCTCGATCTTGTCTTGTGTTGATATTCTTGATATTTTCTCGACTTATTATTTTTCAATAAAATTCATTCAGTTTTGTAAATTTGTAGTTATAATCCAGTTATCTGCAGTAACTTTTAAGTGCAGTTATTTGCGGTCAAGTAGGTCTACGTGTATTAGTAAAACTGATCCAAGCCCCTCCTCCACTACCTCCCGCTGCCATACTATACCAACAATAATAACACACAGACAGATTAATGCAAGATACCTTTTATGTTACTTAGGTGTGGGATTCTGACCTGTGGGCAAGTTAAGTTGGGCAAATTCACATAGTTGGAAAAAAAATTATTTAATGACACTTAAGGGCGTTTCCGTTTAGCCTGCGAGTTGTGTACAGCCTATTTTAAAACGTTCCTGTTGTTTATGGACTATGGTCGCACCGAAGATAGTCATGTGCAACGTATCCCATGCATACAGAACCTACGTTAAATTAAGCAACGAGCTACGAAGCACAGTAAATTATATCTTCAAAAAAGTCTGCTCACTGTCAACAACTGATAGTAAACTAATTGCCTCAACTTCTGGTGAGTTAGGCTTCGTCAGTGTTACCGCTTTTTTTTTTACACAAGTTGTTATCTTTAGTTTGAAACGAACGTAAACGTGAACAACGCAATAGACTTGCTCTTATCAGTTCGTATTGCACACTCGTCATAAAGACAAGCTTTGTCGTGCACAGGAGAGAGGCCATTTTCAAAAAATGCCCTTTTTGTAAAAAAAATAAATGGCCCTTAGTGCCGACATTTACAGGTGTGGCAGGACCTCAGAAAGACATATTAAAAAATGGCCTTAAACGCCTTAAAGGGCATAAATAAAGTCCAAAAAGGACGAGAAAGGGGCATAAAATGGTAAAAAGAAGGAGCCCCAAAACAGGTACCCAGGAAAAATGTCCACTAAGACACTGTGCCCTTTTGCTGTAAGTTGCCCCTGCCCTTTCGGTGATCTCTGCACGCTACTGATGACAAGCATCCATTAGCAAGCACAAGTAATCCGCTGCAGAACAGGTCGAGCACTGCATGAATTAAGGATTGGTAAATTTGGTGCCCAATTGTTCGTTTAGGGTGGAAATAACGTCAGCACCGAAGCATCACAGACGCGAGCATCATTTATGCAACAGAGTTTCGATTCAGTGCGCTGGTGCTTTTGCTGCTGACCAGAACGATGACAGACAGACATTTCAGCGAATTACTGACCATTTTCAGTACGTTGTACAACTCTATCGAGAAAAGTCGAGTCTCGACCTTCATTCTGGGTCTTGTCTCGAACTTGTGACGATCATTCTTGTTCTTGATCTCGAAACTGCCATTCATTTCTCGATCATGGTTTGTCTTGGGTCTTCGAGATAAAACAAGACTCGGGTCATTTCTCGTCTTCACAGAAACACTGGAAGGAGAAATGCTGTTGCGCATTCGTACCGGTTACATTGTAGCTATTTGTACCCAGCAGGAAGAGAAGAATGAAATAAACTAACGTCGAGAAAGGATCGTCATCCACAAACTAACTACCGGTAGGAAAGCGACAGAATCGAACTTGACTGTTAGGCATCCGTGTTTCTTTGCTTGACTTTGTAGTATTTCAACGTGGCCCATTAGGAGCACTCTTCAAAAGAATCCCGAGTGCTAAAAAAATTAGAAAAACCGTTGAGAAACTTTTTTATGACAAGTTAACCAATAATAATATAGTCATTGTGCAGAATAATACATATTATGTTAAGAGAAATTGTTGTATTTGTGGTTTGCCACGCCCAAAGGTGTTCTCAGGAAGAAGCCACCACTCGGCAGTTGTGAGGTTTGGGTAGAAGTGCAGCAGAGGCTTCCTGTGCTGACCCCCTTTTATTACTTATTAAAGGAAGTACGTATGAAGTATGTTTTTCACCAAACCATGCAACATTGGTGTGGTACTTAAGGTGCCATGTAAATAGTAGTAGTTAACATCGTTAGTTAATTACGTTAGTATGTGCTTAGCACACTTCTCATACACTACACCCCCCCCCCACCCCAGGAGGGTGAGTGCCTACTAAAACATTCTATAGTATTTACACTTTGTACAGTTTTATTGCCCGTATATCTATGTAACTCCCAGATCATATTTAATTATTATCTTACACTAACCACCATGAATTCCATGGGAAAACCCCATGATTTAAATCCACATGCAATAGATATGCAAACATGCACTCATGTGGATTTATTATTTGTTCAATATGAAATATGTCTTTGATTAGAGCAGTGACAGGCAGTTACAACTGGCCTTCCATATTGGACAATTTCTTTTTGGGGGGGGGTGACTGACAGTATTGAGAGTATTTCATGGTGAACCAGGGCATAATTAACAAGTTCGGCTTTACTCAGTGCTCGTTAATTAAATACAGTAGCCTTGTAATCTTTGTTAGGCGTAGTATGCATCAGCATTGTGCCAAGGCCTACGGGAGAAGTATTGCACACTAATTTTAGTAGCGTGTTAGGATTATAGCGAACATAAACTTTTATATTATAAAAAAGTGCTCTTAGCAATGGAACTGCATGTGAACAGTTATTTGTCCCTATCCAGGGTTAAATAACCTGTCAAAACCTCAACACGGGTTATACATACCATCTTTATCTATTTGAAAGCCAAGATATTCAATCTGTGCCACATTGAGTTTAATCTTAGCCTTTTTTTTTACCTTTGAACCATTATCCTGCACTGCAGAGCACTTTTGACTAACATAGTATCATACTCCGGTACCTTCCCTGGTATGAGGCTACCATCATTAAAGGGCCAGAACCAGAAATGCACGTAGGACATGCATCATACGTTTTTGGTCTATTTCTGGAGCACTAGCTAGATCGAGGGGGACCCTTTGCCACTGATACAAGCATCTACGGGTGTTTATAGTAAGCACTGGCTTGGAATCGTCTTTGAGCTTCATCTGCAGAAATGCATTGTTTAAGTCAATTAAGTGAGAATTTATCACACATGGAACGCTCACTAAATGGCTCTTCTGCCCTTTACGTATGGGGAAGTACTTAATTGCTAACGCATGGTTGACCATAATGCTATAATCGCCAACAATGCAAACTTCACCGTTGGGCTTTAAACCAACCACAATGGGGATACCCCAAGAACTAAAAGTGGGTTTTATGATCCCCTCCCCCACTAGTTGGTCGATTTCAGCGTCATCATGACTAGAGAAACAGGTCGAGCCTTACAACATTTGATTTAGCATCACTTTTAAGCTTGACTCTGGACTTGAAGGTACCAAGACCTGGCTTAAACAGGTCGGGAACCACTCCAAGTCTTCACTGTTGGAAACAAAGTTCATCTCTTCAGTAACAAATTTTTCCTCATTAACATTAACGTTGACAAACTGACTCAGCCTAAGATTCAACTTAGCTATCCAGCCTTTACTAAGAAAAGCTGATTGATTCCCTGTTGAAACAACAGTGCAGAGAGGCTCAGTTGAGAAATAAAACTTATCTAGAGCATTTGAGGGTCCTTAATTTAGAGACACTCGAGACCAGGAGACTCAAATTAGACCTAGGCATGACATATTCCATTCTTCATGGATTGACCAGTATACCTAGGAGTCGATTTTTCTTGTTACGTGAAGGTAACAACACACGTGAAGGTAACCATAATTTAAAATTGGTAGTAAAACCCAAAAAGAGGGACTGCAGAAAATATTTTTTTCTCGCACCATGTTGTGAAACCTTGGAACGCACTCCCGGCTGATGTCGGCAAAGCACCAACACTTGCTACTTTTAAGAATAAGTTGAAAGGTATTGATTTTAGTAAATACATGAAATATCTATGTTGATATATGACAATGGCCTAGGCTACTTTTTTTAAAATTTTTAATTAGTATAGTTGTTATGTATTAATAATTGTTAAGGCAGGGTGTCAGTGGATAATAACATCCCTTCCCTGTCCTATTGTGCTATATGCGCAATAAATGACTCATTCATTAATTCAGTTTGACCATTAATTTTAACATTCAACTTAATAAATCCTAGAGGTCTAACTACCTCACTCACCCAACATTTTAACGTAATGGCAGTTGGGGTTACCTTAACGTTAGAAAAACAAGTCTTACACCAATTAATAGGAATTAGCATTGAACCACAGCTAGAATCAACTTCCAATGGTAGTTTATGATCGTTTAATTCACAATGCACAACCCATTTTCTGCTGTTAATGTTAGAACATGTCATTGTATTAATGGAGGAAATCAGACTGTCACGTGACTCACTACAAGTGGAACCGGAATCAGAAGTTTCAGATCCCTCCACGACATGGTGTGGTTTCTTTTTCCGGTATTGATGATGGTTTTTATGTATGTCAGATGATGCCACTTTTGGTTTATGAGTTGAAGCCGATTTTTTGCTAGCGCCAGGCTTTCCTGACATGCAGTCGAAATTGAAATTGGCAACAGCTCCGCAAGACCCACATTTGTGTTCCTTATACTAGCATTCCGAATGTACGTGTACGTGATAGCTTCAGGATAGCTTTTCAGATTTCAAATGACGCTTTTTATCGCAGGTGAATTCTGAAATTCTGCTACATTAATTTTTGCTCTCTCAAAAGCAAGAGCAATATGACAGGCTTTTTATCCAATGTGACTTTATTTGGGCCCATGGATATCAACTCCTTTTGAGTTTCTACACTGCAGAAGCTGGCCATGAATGTGTCTCGTATCGTATCTTTTAAAAAGTTAGCCTACTCATAGTGCATGGAGGGTAATCCTCTTTAATTTGCCAATGTAGGATGCCACGGACTTGTCCGGAGCCTGGTCCTACGTTTGGAAGGCATCCCTCACACTAATAAAGCTAGGCTTCGGGTCACAATTTTAAAAAAGGAGTGATATCATATCAAAAACCAAAACTGGTAAAAGGGCCGAACCATTCGGAACTTGGCGGCCCCTTTTACCAGTTTTGGTTTTTGATATGATAACAGGGTTTCTGTGAGGGTTTTATCTATAACACGAGTCTCAGCTGAGCACAAATTTCGTAGCAAGCCGTATGGGTTTTTCACCTTTGCTGGCAAAAAATGTGGATGTCAAAAGTTGTGAGATGTAGTGTTGCATGTTGGAGTAAATTGACCAGGACTCAGACCCAGTGGCTCACCCAAACGGGGCAAAAGGGGGCACTTGTCCCGCTCCAAGACCCGAGATGAACAGTAAAACTGAGCGATTGGAAGCACTTCGAATTTTTTGTCTACTGACAACAGAAGGCCCCTCTTTGTCGCGTCAAGAAGCATAACATTGGTTTGTATTACAATGCTTTCAACAACCCAAATTCGTTCTTCGAGCCTGTGTTTCCTCTCCTCCACGCCCCCCTCACAAAGTGTGAAAAAGTATTTGCGTTCAGAATCTTTGCTGCAATTAAGACAAGTTCTCAAATTAAGCTTCTTAAAAGCACAAAAAAATCACTGACATTGTTAAATATGCGTTAGCTTTCGGACCCACTTTGTTTTTTTTTGCCCCCCTCCAAAGAAAATTCCTGGAAGCGCCACTGCTCAGACCTCGAATCAAATTCTTCGAACTTTTTTGGTGTGTGCGAGGGGTGGCATCAGTAGCGTGCACAGACCCTCGAGGGGGCACGGCCAACTTTTAGTAAAAGGGCATAAATTTTTCTAGGGACTTTTTTTTATCCTCTCTTAATCTTTTTTGCTCTTTTAAGGCCTTTTTCCCCCTTATTGGGCGACTTTTAGCCTTTTAATGGACCTATTTTCTTAGGGCCTTTTATTTTCTATAGTCTTTTTTACCCTTTTTTACCTTTTTTTTTACCTTTTCAGCTCTTTTTTGGCCCGTTTTAGGCCTTTAGGCTCTTTCTCAGGCAACGCCGCACACGCAAATGCTGGCACATAAAATACATTTTTTTTACAAAAAGGGTTAATTTCTGAAAAGGGCAGGGGCACTGCCCTCCTTGTCCCCTCCTGTACACGTCACTGGGTGGTATAATTGGAGGATCGGGAATATAAAAAAAATTCTCGACCCTTAAGCGTGAAAAACTTATAACGTATCACGAACAGTACTCAAGTCTCAAGTATCATCACCAGCTAAACTAAGTCATCCTGACGGAACTCATAAATGTTACAACAAAATTTTCCTCGTCGCTCATACAGAGCGCCGGAAAAAAATATATAAATAGTTTACAAAGCATACAAATATGCAAAGTCCTCTACTTTTTAATTTTAACATTTAAGATTCGAACAAACTCTTACGGATTCATGTAATTTTATTTTAAAGTAATAAGTCAAATCAACCCAACACATAGCCTATAAACAACAGTACTTGAGCAAAATAGTGAAAAATGGTCAAGACAGGCTAGTACGCCTTTCAAACTTTAACCTAACTCTTTATTAAAGATTGCAATTTTTAAATCTTTGGTAAACTCCGGAAGATATGATTAAACTTTACAGTGTACTGTTGCAAAATTTTACAAACCTTATTAAGCATTTAAACCTTTTAAAGCATTTAAACGTTTTTAAACTTCATTTATAAACAGTATACTTTGTGCACTTAATGTTAATAACGGCAAAATAATTTATTGCTCTCCAAATAATTTGTAAAGCTTTACCCATTAAATATGCTCGGTAAATATATTTAACGACCACTCCATCCCTCTGAAAGAAATACTGTACCAAGGCTTCACAGCCCAAATTTCCCTCTGAAAGAATTTCATAAAGCAAATGACTGGCACTCCTAATTATTAACAAATTAATAATAAACCACTGGCTCACGCCAGACTGCACTATAACCAGACTTTGCCCTTGACATTATCAACGGGTCCTCTAAACGCAGCAACAGTACGCTGCCGAACGCTTGTTTCTTCGTAAATGACAAATTTTACCAGCTTGGGATACCAAATATTGTATGTCACTTTAGCCGTAATTAATGACGTACAAATCTACTGACGTTGTGGTCGTATGGTGTCCTCCCACACGATGAACAAGAAAAAAAATAACTGCGTCAGGACATGAGCTCACCGGGGTAACTCTACACAAATACAATGAAATCAGGTAAGCAATTTTAGCTCATAATTATCTATCTACGTCATTCAAAACGTATGATGAGTGTGCGTGCGTGCGTGCGTGCGTGCATGTTTGTACCTCTACTCCTCTTGAACCAAGGCACCTATAAAGATGGGAGTAGAACCAAATGAAAGATAATTAATTGTGCTTCGGTTAGGCCTATTTTCATGACTGTAACATGATTTTTTGACCCTCAAATATGCACACACAAAAATAATAACGTCGAAGTTTTTTTTTTTACCCTCATGATGTTTGTTTACGACGTCACAGCTTCTTCATGCGCGGGTTAAAATTCATGACCAAGAAACCGTCTTAAAGCTATTAGTTACGTACTGAAATTATCTGGAAAAGGATGCACGCAAAAAATACCTAAAAGGACGACGTATTTTACAACATACCACACATAGATCTTAAAAATTGGTTTTGTATCAACTGATTTTATTTGATGCATGAATAAATCAGACCCATAGATCCGGTTTTAAAAGGGTGTCAAACCTTCGTTTCTCTGAAGCACGGAGGTGCGTGGATCGAGCGAGCAATGCGAGCGATTTCCACGTAAACTAAACCTATTCCGTGTGTGTTTCGCTTTGCTTTCTCAATCTTTCATCTCTCACCTTCGTAGGGGATTACTTCTGGAGGAGAAGACGTACAAACGTGCATACAAACAAATTGTATGTTTTGAATGATGTACGTGAAATGCAGACGTGCTGAGGGATGTGATGAATGATGAATGAGGAATGGTATGATGTGCGTGTGTGCATTTTTCTACCTCTACTCCTCTGGAACCAAGTCACCTACAAAAATGGCAGTAGGACCAAGTGAAAGATAATTAAATTGCGCTTCGGTTAGGCCTATTTTCATCACTTTAACATGATTTTATGACCCTCAAATATTTAAAAAAAAAACATAAAAAATAAGGTCAAAGTTTTTTTTTTACCCTCATGATGTTTGTTCATGACGTCACAGTTTCTTCATGCGCGGGTTAAAATTCCTGACAAAGCACCCGTCTTGACACTATTTATTACCTACTGAAATGATCTGGAAAAGGATGCACCTAAAAGGAATTACCTAAAAGGACGACGTATTTTACAACATACAACACATAGATCTTAAAATTGGTTTTGTATCAACTGATTTTATTTGATGCATGAAAAATTCAGACCCATAGATCTGGTTTTAAAAGGGTGTCAAACCTTCGTTTCTCTGAAGCACGGAGGTGCGTTGATTGAGCGAGCAATGCGAGCTATTTCCACGTAAACTAAACCTATTTACTGTGTATTTCCCTTTGCTCTCTCAATCTTTCATCTCTCACCTTCGTATGGGGATTACTTCTGGAGGAGAAGACGTACAAACGTGCAAACAAACAAATTGTATGTTTTGAATGATGTACAGTACGTGAAATGCAGACGTGGTGAGGAATGTGATGAATTGGAATTGGAATTTATTTAAAGGGGCCCTGGCCCGAAACCACATACCCTAACTAAAAAAAAACTACATCACAATAACAAGCGACAGATACCTTACAACAATTCTAGCCAAGCTCAAACATTAGGCGAAGAACAGAAATAGCAAACATAACATGAGAACCACAAGCAACGTATCCCAACTAAGAACTACAACGCCCCTTCAAACCACGTTCTGAAACTTACATGAACGAACTGTGAGCAACAAATGAATTAATTTGCGTCGAAATAATCAGTACATCGATTTTTTGATGCTCTTGGAATCAAAGAAATTACATGAAGCATGGATCGACGCCACTGGAGTGAACGCAGCGAACGCTAAATTACTCAATTTGGTGCCCAGAGTACTGTTTCAACTCGGGTCGTCCGAGAGCAAAATTAAGTTAACTACTCATCGCTCTTTGCCACTGTTGTATGTGTGGGTTGCCACGTGCTTGCTCGGGAACTGACTTCCTGTGCTGGCTCCCTTTTATTATTTATTGAAGGAAGTGACGTCACTCCCCAAGAACCATACACCATTGATGTGGCACTTCAGACTACGCTAGTGACCACAGTAGTGGCGCTTAAAGCCTTAAATAGTGGTAGTACGTTAGTTACGTTAGTGAGTGCTAACGTACAATACAGAAATGAGAGACACCTTACCATTCTGTAATATCTTACCCCCGTCACTAAGCAATTTGCGTCAAAGTTGCGACTCACAAGGGAGACTTTCTGCGCTCAGCAAAATTTGTAAATGGGTTGCACTTTTGTCTACAGGCTAACAATAATCCAGTAAGTTTGACGTCGCCATAAATAATAAATAAGATAACAACTTGCAGCATTACCGGGCATGTGTTATTTCGGCGTTCGAAAAGAAATCAAGCTATAGCAGCAAAGATAATTGAACAAATTCCCAGCGTAGCATCTGGGAAGAGCAGCGTACCAGTGTAGACTAACTCGTTTGTTTACTCTTCTCTGTAATGCAGCATCATTTCAATTTGTTTGTGTACGTAGCCAGGGTATATGTCTTTTTCCCCATTATCTGACTCTCTGACGTTAGAACTTGTGACCGATGTGTGACTTACATGGCCAGTTTTTTTTTTTAATCTGGATTCGTGGTAGATCATTGGTAAGAGCACTCCTCCTGTTACCGGACGACCCGGTTTTCGAATCATAGCTACATTATAACGTTAAATTAAACTTAAAAAACATTTGTAGAATGTTGCAAAGTAATAGCCCGAAAGTGCAGTAATATACATTAAAACTCTACATTTCGGCGCATCTTGTAGCCATTATCTAGAGAAGCAAGTAAAAACAATCAACAAATCACACAAGAAAGCCTGGCATGAGTCAAGTTGCAAGTAAAATGTCCATCTTAACAAGGCAGAACTTGCTAGGACGTGTTAACAAATGGACAGAACCGTAAAACAATGTTAAGTTTTAAACTAGAGGGGACTTCGATGTGTGCTTGTGACTATAGCATCAGACGATTTGGTGCACACAAGCGCACATCGAAGCCCCTCTAGTTTTAAATTTAAAAAGAAAATTAAATTTTTTACGGTTCTTTCCGTTTTTAACACGTCATAGCAAGTTCTGCCTTGTTAAGATGGACATTTTACTTGCAACTTGACTCATGCCTTTCTTGTGTTGTTTATCACTCATGTATAGACATTTTCGAAGATTTCTCAAGAACGGTTTGTGCTATCGACACGCGGTAAAGAGCGTTGTAAAGTTCTCAAAATGACGCTTCGACTTTTGTCCTTGATTTTAAAAATCCGTTAAATTTTGGAAAAGTTATTGAAAATAGAGTGGACAAAATTCCAATATGTTTAGACTTTTTCGAAGACATCTCAAGAACGATTTGGGCTACCGACACCAAATTTGGACTCTGTAAAAAACTGTATTATTTTTGGTTTGTAATTGTGGAAGGCCCCAATTGAAAAACCCATGGTAAACCCTCTGGGGACAATGTTTGACAGAATTAAGGCAGTGTTTATGCAACAAATAGTTGCTGGTGCGAGTCTGCCTCCATCCAAATTTCTTTTTTCATGCCATTAAGAATGACAGTACTAAATTAAGGTACCAATTACAGTAGGACTGACAGGACCGGCTGCAATGGCTTAGTAGTAGGATTGTGGTTTGCCAATCCAGGGAATGTTGGAAAAGTCTGCTTACAGCCAACTAGAAATTTACTGTTAAATTTTTTCACTCATCAAGAAACAACATTGGTGCCCCCAATTTAGAGAGGGATGCACTCCTAATTTCAAGAGGTCCACAGAAGGCCCTGTTAAGGGCCTGGTAGGGGATAGATGATTTAGGAAATAACTGGGGAAAATTGGCTCCCCAGACAATGTTTTTGGCTTGTTTTCCTTTGAATTTGGGGCACATTTAGGAAGATAGGTGAGCCAAGTGGGCCAGGCAATGTTGGGTCCACTTTTTAACAAATTTTTGAATGAGGCAGGGGTTAAGGAGTACCCATTACGTTCCAGACAATGTTGGTCTTAGTTTGATTAAATTTAGGACGGTTTTCAGGGGTGAATGGGGCTATTGCCGCCTGAGGCAATGTTCTTGCAGACACCTTGTCAGGCTCAGAATCAAACACACACTGACTGGTCATGTGATCATGCTCAAAGACCTCTGGCACATTAACTGCATTTACAAAACCCAACTACCCACCACCCCTCGGAATTAAAACCCAATTTCAAAAACTGCAACATTGCCAAAAGTTGCAACAAAATGGCCGGTAATTTACGCACAATCAAAACTGGCCAATGGCATGACAGGAGACATAATTTTGAACAATCAGTGCTTCTGTCTGAATTTGGACTAGTCCATTATTTACCTAAATAAAACAGCACAAAATAGCCACCCATTTTGGGTACCATTTGTTAAGGCAAGTTACTTTTAATCCTTTCATACAGATTCCAGTTTGGTTCTGCAATAACATGCTAGCTTTCAGAACCAAAAGTGGTGCGTTCGATCTCCAGAGTGGATGTATTTTTTCCTTTCAATGCTTAGCCTCCAGATGCCGGAATATCACCCTTACTTTCCAGTATCTGCGATCTATTCCCGTTGGGTCTGTGGCCTTCGCTGCCAGAAGTCTTGGGTTCGCTCCCCAAAGGCCCCATTTTGTCCCCTGTCATTCTAAGTCTCCAAATAACAACCTTATTTCCAAGCACCTACTGCCTATTCCTGTTTGGCAAATAGGCAAGGCTCTGGTCTTAACTCCCCAAGGTCCTGCGTTCGATCCCCAGGGTGGTCGTATTTGTTCCTCCAAATAACGCTCATATTTTAAAGTATAATTTTTTTTAGTCTTTTTCGAAGATATCTCGAGGACGATTTGCGCTATTGACACGTGGTAATTTAGCATCGTTGCATAGCCCTCAAAAAGACGCTTCGAATGGTGTAATTGATTTAAACGGATTTTTTTAATCAAGTCCACCATTCGAAGCGTCGTTTTGAGAGCTTTACAACGCTCTTTACCGCATGTTGATAGCACAAACCGTTCTTGAGAAATCTTCCAAAATATTTACGCATAGTTTATTTTTACTTGCTTCTTTTGATAATAGCTCCGAGATGAGCCGAAATTTCGAGTTTTAATGTAATTTTCCGACTTTTACTTTGTAACGTAACTAATTATGACACGATAATCTTTTCGTCTAGATGGCTGCACCCTGGCTTTTGCTGCAGTCCCTAGACCTTACGACGGGAGTATGATGACTACCTATTAACATATCGTTTCTATTTTTTTTAATGGTAAGAAAAAAGTCCTATTTGTCTTGTATGAATGGACATGTTCAGTTTTATGTTGAACTTTATTTTTTAAGTATACATGAAAATGAAAGAAAAAGTTAGCAATTATAAGATTCTGGTTTTCAGTGGGTGCTAACTAGCTCCCGTTCCACTCCGCCTCACCCACAACTTCAGGGGCGTCCATCCCCCCCCCCCCCCCAAGACTACGAGGACTCCCTCTCACCCAATATTTTTAAAGCCCCTCCTTCCAACTTAAAAGTTGTTTATTTCATAGCATGATTATTTGGGCGCAAACTAATCATTTTATTAAATATACCATTTTTTGTTTAACTTGGAAGGGGGGGGGGATAAAAAA
>JAHWFP010151259.1:28091-40015 GCA_023313725.1 Lithobius niger | reverse complement strand
TTCAATTTTCTTGAAAAACAGGCGTTTTTCGGTGGCGCTCGTTTACAGGAGTGGAGATGCCGCGGTCCGATTGTTGCTATGCCGGGCAAAGGTAGTGGTTCGTATTTCAACTGAGTTTAACTTTAAAAGTTTATTTTTTGGATTTATACGTCAAAATTTATAGTTTAATTTTAAACTTAACCTTTTAGTTTTGAAGGTAAATTACGGTGCGCCAAGCCAAACGGTATTTCGGACGTTGGCGGCCGTAACTTAAGGGTTCACGGTCCCTTACTAAAAACCAGCTTTCTTTTTGTTTCTTTAAACGCAGTTTAATACAAACACGGACGGTTTGATCTTCGTTGGTAGTCCATTGATTAAACGCTCGGATCAACTTTATAGGTAGCTGCGGCTTCTGTAATTTAAGGGGTTGACTTATTAACAGCAACTCTAGACGGTTTAATGCTTTGTTGTTACACGTAGAAACATAACTGTAAAACAGGTCTACTATTACTACACAGCCGAGGCTGTTCGTAATTTAGAGGGCTCTTTTGCAAAATCCCCTTGTGCCTAAACAAACTCACTGTTTCTATTTGAAATTGTTTTTGTGAACATAGCGTTTGTTCAAGTTGAATTTAATGTAAATTCCCCATGTTATTTATAAACTAGTTCCAGTTGTAAATTTACCTAATGTAAATTTAAAGTGCGGTCATTTTAACATGTTTGTTTAAAATAAAAACCAGGAGTTTTTTTAACGTCCGTCAGTTTATTCGCTCGTTATTTGCTAGAAGTTAATAGGTAAGACAATTCTCTTCAAGTTTAACTTAGCTAGCCTAATTCCAACCTTGGTGGCAGCGTTACCACTATTTATTCACTAGTCAGGTCTTATATTAGGACTTCAATGCTCCATTCCCTACATCGGGACAGTAGCAGTTGTGCTGTTTAACCGAAAAAGTATTCGAAAGCAACACGGAGTGAAAGATAGTAAGATCCAGTTACACCAGGCACCGGCGATGCTACAAGCACCTACCCCGTCGTAGCACCCGCCGTTACACTACTGAGAAATTCTGAGAAATTCTGAGCGGTCCCTAAGGAGTGAGGGGAGCTGAGGCTTTTTATGCTACAGGCCGGATTCTCGCGACCAAAAGCGCGGTCGGGTAGGATAGCTACGGGGGTCTGATTGGTGGAGGGCTTGGAGAACAATAGAAAAGTCTGCAGAGCAAAGGGTTTTCGCTTGGAGCCGTTTGAAGGAACAACTATGGACTTTGGGAGTAGAGATAGGCCAGTTGAATTATACTCATTGTTTTGGACGTGAAAAAGGCCTTTAATTATTAGTGATTGTTTTCTTATTGAACCACGATGTTATGCATCACGACTATTGAAGGAAAGATCTCCATAAATACTGTTTTTTTTTAAACCAGTAAGGAAGCCAGGTTTTAATTTGGGAATCGATAGCCAAGTCGGTTTGCAAGGAACAACTAAATTCTACTAAAAAAACGTGTCCGGGAAAATTCGTACGTTAAGTTACCCTAAGCTCCGGTAGTGGTGATGGCAAAAGATTACATTAAAAGATTATTATAAAAATAAAAGGTTAAAGTTACCAGCAAATGCTAAAACGTATTTAAATACTTTCAATTATTATTTGCAGCCGCAGATAACTGGTTTTGGCAGTTGGAAATTTCTCAAATACATTCATGATCGTCACCGTAAACAAACTTAAGAAATACCAAAACAAAGTGTGTTTGTACATGAAATTTGAGGTTTAGTACCTTCGCAGAGGAAGCCCCTCCTATTAAACACTAATCTAATGTCTTTGGCTTTATGCCTAAGTGAAAAATAGAAAGTAAATACAATTTTTACAAGTTGCGAAAAATGGCGTCTCATGCGCTACGGTAATTACGGCTTCGGTATCGTGCGTTTTTCAAATGGATCTAGAAGGAATTTTCGTGTTCTGTTTACGGGGAAATACAGATAAAGTTCGTGGGTATTAAGAGCTTCAAAGTTGAGACGAATCGGTCCGTTTTTTCCGGAGTTACAGTTGGCTGAAGTTTGATATTTTTACGATGCCGCAGCGCCGAGAAAAAAAAAGTGTTCGTTGCCGTAAAAGAAATTTTTACCCTCAGGTTTTTGATGGTTTGAGTTGAGGTCTCCTCTCAAATCTAGTGAAGAACGGGCCTTCTTTACAGCACATACTAGGACGCAAACAAAACCCCATGTGAAAATTAGATTCTTCCATGCAAGAACGAATTGGAACACCAAAGCAAGTCATGTACGTACATTTTATGTATGCCTGTATTATAATATCTATTTTACAAAGTACCCATTAAGGGCTCAGCCATTCTTACCACTGTTTTTTTTCTAGGTCTGATCCATAGGCGAAAAGTTTTGCCGACACATGGTCTACAACTTCAAAGATGAGGGCAATAACTCTTTTGAGTCACAATAGCCAAGCTATTATTTTCCACTGTTAACTTAGTGGTGTTTTAACTATTAAAGAGTACATTGTCAGTAACAACGAACCAAGTTATAGATTTATACTAACCTTGCTTCGTCAGTCATGCTGCAATTATCCACTGGAGCCATGAAGTTTGTTAATTTGGAGTGTGGGTCATATCTGAAACATTACAGACATGATTCAACTTATATTACAGATATGATCTAACTTACATTACAGATATGATCCAACTTACACCAAATGACGACATCGGCCCAGGCAAACACCGTGGCACCCAATCGCATTAACAGCGTTTCGAGAATTGTCAAAAACAAGAACACTTACGGATTCAGCCATGTTTGTAACGTACCTGCATTGACGGACATATCTTGGTTTTTAACGTACACTTCAGTTGCAGAATGCATTTTGAAGTGGGAAGCGACAAGATGACATTGAGATTGAAATGATGCTTAATAAATGGCTATATCCAGCTCAGCTCATTAATGAAGTCATTACGTGCATTTAACTAGGAAAAACCAATACTGTATACGGAACTTATTTCATTCAGTGGACGGGTCTTTATAGAAACATTGTTTATGCAATTGCGTGCCCTGCGGTTTACCTGGACCAAGGCAGGTGTCCGATTGGACAGCGCAAGTTAGAGCACGCAGGGACATTGGCAAAATATGACCACAGTTATGCTGTTTCAACCATATTAGATGCATCCAAACATATCACTGGTGGTAAAACTATTTACACAGAACCAGTGGAGAAATAAGAATAGTTGCCAGGCTTTAACATTTGCTGCCATGATTAAACGGGCTAATTTATATAAATCTCCCCCCCCCCCCCATAATTGAATAGGTGGCTCACTTGTGATGATTTCCAATATGGAGGAATTGTGCTAACATTTTTATTCAAATGTAAGTACTGTGCCCTTTTTTCGGGCGTTATTTTTTTCATTTTCATAAGTTGTTGTTCTTTTTTGTGGTGTACCCAAGGCCGAATATAGGTCGACTGAAAATTAACACTGAACGAACAGTATGCCGTTGCGGGAGTCAGGAAGATACCATTTGACTAATTCATCTACAATAATGAAAAAAGTGAAAATAAAACGTACTTAGTGAAAAACTCTTAGTAGCTAAGAAGTCTCACTTGCGTAGTGCTATTTTTTTCTGAGAAGTTTATGGACAGAGGTCAAGTGTGCAGGATATGGGCCGAAGGATCCATGCATGTGTAGGCAGTACCGAGTTTGGTAGGTAGGGCACATGCCCAAGGACACTGTAGAAGCTCGGACCTTCCAGTTAAGCCTACGTGTGCGCACTCTCTTTAAACACAGGAAAGGAAAAACAAAGAAGGTCTACGATTCACTCGTATACTATGATGTCATTCTCAGCTAAAAAACTGTCGCTGCTCTAGTCGTAGCCATTCAGGCCTACACAGTCGTTGTTGTCTGCAGTCGTCCAGTTGCTCAGCCATTCATACATTCAGTTGTCTTCGTCAACCCTGTCCCTCCCTTTCTCCATTTACTGCATCGTCGTCCAGCTGGTAGTGATTAGACATGTTACTGCCTCCAGATCGCAGTGCTTCGCGCATTAAAACCCCATTAAAACTGTCCAGGACGAGCAGAACCACCAGACGACTCTGAAATCGGGCATCTTGGGAACCACGTACACAATGACACTGCTTTCATACACAGAGCACCTAAAGTTGATGACAAAAGTGAGTGCTTCGGATGGTGCGCAGGCTGCTAATTCGAAGTCGACTGAATGGACCATCCACTGCAAAATAATCCATTCTTCGAAAGCCCCTCGATCAATTTCGCAACTTACAACCCCATATCTGCCCTAATAACCTTCAGCAGTCTTATGTGCTTCACTGTAAGTATGTGACGGCTGATGCCAGACTGGAATTGTATTTGAGGCTCGTTCGACAGAACCACTTAAGGATACACTTAACTCAGTATGAACAGGACAAACGAATAATCCGCAAGAGTTTGAGGGCCAACTCACATGCCAATCTGGTTTACTCGGTCTAAAGCAGCCCTGAAGCATTACATTGCTGAGCTGTGTGAATCAAGAAGTGACGCTATGTTAGAGAACAGTTTGTATTTTATGCTGGCAAAGAGGATTCTGCGGACACAACGACTTTGAGTGTTATTACTTGTATTTCATAGAGGAAGCCTTCAGTAGCTTACAAAACTATTTATTGGTCCTACTCTTAATATAACTACAATTATTACTGCTATTTCGTAGTACAGATTTGAGTCTGGCGACCGATGCCAATTAGTTGCTACCTCAAGTGCAACAATACTTAAGTGACATTGTCTGAAGACAGTGTTGTAAAATAATACCATGAGGCTAACATTCTGCCTGCATGCAAACTTTATAATTTTAGTCCTCTAAAACTGTAAAATAAAACAAGCAAACATGTAAACATGGCTTGGCTAAAAGCATAATCATTCTGATGGTTCATCTGGAAGATTTCGGCACTTCCTCAGAGGATTCCGTCGTAGGCTTGTAGGTTCTGTGTCCTTCAGATTTGGTAATTCACACAACACAAGGTCCAAAGCTAGTTCTTCCTCTCCCAAAGAATCTTGTTCAGAGGAGTTTCCTTCTGGATTTGGAAACACCACTGGCTCATAATATTTCTTTAACTGTTTTACATGGGCATCTGGAACGTCCTCTTGCGGCCTTACGGGTGAATTCGGCAAAGCTTTACACAATTTGAGCCCAGAAGTTTAACTATTTCATATGGCCCAAGTCACTTCATTCCAAATTTCTTCGGATTTGGGTCCTTCCACCACACCCAATCATCGATGACGTCAGATGGCTTCTTTCCCTTGTCAAATCTTGTTTTCATTATGGCATTTTTAGTCTCAAGATTCCATCAAGCTTGCATTCGTATTGCATGTCTGTAAGGCGGCATTCTTATAATAGCATCAGTAGTTAGCTTGATACGGTGGAGCGCTTTCGGACAAACTCCAATATCAGTCTTAAAGGTCGCAAACATTGCATGATTTGCCTTCAAAATATCTCGCATCCTCTTCTGTTGTTGTGGAGAAACTTCATCAGAAATCTGCATACTGTCTATCTTGTCGTCAATGTCAGGGTTTATGAATTTATTATCTACAACTTCTAGCTGGCAAATGCTAATCCCTTGTAGCTCTTGTGCTGTGGCCAGTTTTCTGAAAACCTCCCTGTAAAGGCCAGGACTTCAATATACAGTTGCTGCATGTCAGGAATTTCATCCGGTGTGAAAAGTCCAGAGTCCAGTTGAGACTGCAGCCAATTTCCAGTGGAAGAAGTTTCTTCTGTCTGCAGCCATCCGACCTGTGAGATTTCTTCATGAGCATTCTTGTCAGCCATCTCCAAAAATAATGTGTTAATTTGTGGAATATCTAGCACAAGGACACCTATCCTACTGTTGCTTCAATATTCAAAAACTGAGTAAAGCTTTCCATTCTTTACTACACGTCCAACATTTAGTTTGCATGCGTCTACCCAACCATTACCTAGGAGCAAAGCACATCCCATATTGTTCATAACTGGAATATTTTGTAAACAGCAAGAATATTTGTCTGCTGAAATGTTTGCAATCCCAAAATGGGTAATGGTTACCCTTTGTTGAAACACTTCCACTTCCATAGGAGTTTTCTTTTCAATTTTCAGTCCAGCGAGTTCAACTTCTTGTCGTCGTAACACGCTAATATCTGCACCTCCGTCTCGAAGTGCGACTACTGGGACGTTTTCGACTTTCATTGAAATCGTTGCACAACTGATGTGTTCAGACCCGATTACGCACAAACTGATATTAGGCAACTTTCCGCTGTCTTGCACTTTCTGTTGGTTTGCATAAGCTTCACGAATTTTCAAGTTCTTTTCTCACTTTTGCTCGGCATATTCCATTTGCTCTGGAGTCCTAGTGTCTGGTTCTGGGCAGCTTTTTAGTAAGTGAGACCAGCTTTGGCATCAGTAACAACGGGATCCAGTTCCTCTCTTGTCTTGCCGCTTAGGAAATTCATTTGCCATGGCCATCACTCGGTAGACTTACCTGAAGTAACGCTGTCACAAGACGACTTTTTTTATTTCAGATTCAGATGGACGGACACTTGTTTTTGTTATCGTGTCTGCTTCTATCTCAGTAGCATAGTCAAACAAATCCCCAGTTTTACACTTTGAATGCATAAAGTAGCCTCGCAACTTTTGGTTACTTCACTTCGTACACCAGTAATCAAGTATTTATTTACTGACTCCAGGCTAATGGTTGTGCCCTTTGGCCTACGATCAATTAGTGACATTTTATAAAGTATATAGTCAGAAATGTGCTCTCCTGGTTGTTGCAGTCTTGCTTCAACTTTAGTAGTCCACTCTTGCAGGGTTAGTTCACGTTTAAATCGTTTTTTAAATTGCACCAACCAAGGTTGGTAATCTTTAACGTCAGAGATTTCGTTTGTCTTCTCCCAATCGAGTGCAACACCTTCAATTTGCTTTTGGCAATCCTAATTGCTACTTCTGATGGCCAATTACCGTATGCAGCATCCTAACATTTTCTAAAGAATCTAGAAATGGTTTGACGTCGTCACCATATGTAGCGCGCTTACAGGGTCTTGAGGTGCCTACTGTCTATAGCACCGACATCTGGCGTACTTGTGGTTACTTTAGATAAGTTCATAAGTGGCGGTTTTTACTTTCACGGAAAAACAGCTAAGCGTGTCTACTACACGGTTAGGAGAAGAGCGTCAGCGTCCTACCTAAGTTATGAAGACCTATCTAATCATGGTTCACTGCCACCACGATGGGTAGTTAATTTAATTGCCGACTTCGGAGTTATAATAAAAATGGTTTTGTAATTAAAATAACCCTTGACAAGTGCGGAACGAATACGGTTTCAGCAAGCGAAATAGCAGAAACGTCTGCTTGGTTGGGACTCCATTCTACTGAATGGCTGACACCCAGGCCTGGGACAATTTTTACCAATTGATCATTTAATATCAATTAGCTCTCACCCACAAAGATCTCTAGACAGACTGTTTCGCCCTTGTTTGGGCTCGTCAGTAGAGAATACTTTGTGGATGAGAGCTAGGCTACGCTTGCTAGGGCAAATGACAAGTGCGAAAAGAATACGGTTTCAGCAAGCGAAATAGCAGAACGTTTCTGCTGATCTTTGTGGGTGAGAGCTAATTGATATTAAAATAACCCTTGCAAATTAAATTGGACTAAAAGCAAAAATTGTTGTTCAAAACAACCTTCTTTTCTGTTTTAATAAAACAAGACAAGATTTATACACACGAGGTAACTAGTTGGTTACGAAATAAAAACGGGGCTTTACAATTAAAAGCACGAGATTTACAAATAAATCGACAAAATGAACAATTCAAGTTCACAACAAAATTTGGACTAGAAAAAGTCGGAGTGAGTTATCGCAACTCTCTAAGTTACAAACATGACCCTTGCAGAATGTAAAATAGTCTTTGAAAGCTTAGCAACTCTTGCACTAAAGTCAATCAATCAATCACACTGAATCAAGATTAGTGTTACAAGGAGAACTACCTTTTTGAAAACTCCTGCTTCAACAATAACACATGCTAGATCTCGGTGATCTTACATTATTTAATGAACACTGAGTTCATAAACAAAGAAAAAAAGCCGGTTTTTAGGAAGGGGACCTTAAACCCTTAAATTATGGGTGCCCTAAACCAAAATGCCGATTGCGTTTGGCTGCCCATAAATTCCCTCAAAGTCTAGAAGTTAAGTTTATATTTTAAAACTAAAAATTTGGAAATTCTGTTCCAAAAATTAAATTCTAATAAACTGAAGTAGTTACCCTTGAACCACTACCTTGCCCAGCATGGCAACCTTCGGACTGGACATCTCTGCTCCTACCGCCGTAGTGACCTCTAGCCTCCGAGTCCTTGAGCTATGCTAGCGAAATTCTCTCTCTGCTTGGTTTTATAGCTGCTGCCTGGCAGCAGGTAGGAGGGAAACCGCGGTCCAGTAGGAGAGCGACGGAGGGGGGGGGGGGGTGTGAGGTAGAGGGGTGGCTTGGGAGGAGGAGTGACTGACCAAAACCGGCCGAGCTGTCATTACCAAAAGTTGGCATGACGGCGCGGACGGGCAGGGTAGCCTTGTACTCTGAGTGGTGGGGAAAGAAAATACTGAGTTCGGATACGGATGGCAAAGGGAATGGCCGACTTTGGGTGTTTTTAGAGACCTTGGCTTGAGTAGTGCATCGAGTTAAACTCCTAACAACGTGAGAATAGGCCTATATATTTTTTTTTATAACAACTACAATGTTATGCATTGCAACTATTGAAGGAAGGGGGGGGGGGGGAGACGAAGTTTGATGCTCAAATTTAAAATAAATGATTATTAATTGAAGGCAAAGGCAAAGGCATAGTTGTGCATTCGGAATTGAGATCACTATGGTCGGAGCCCTGAAATAAAAATACAAGATACACACTGAAAATGTCCGGTAAAATAATCGTAGTGATGTTGCCATTTTGAACAAGGTAGGGTTCATGAGAAAAGGTTACGTTAAATAATGCTTTTATAAAAGCCTAGGCAAAAGATTAAATAAACCAGCTTGTGTTTTAAAATGCTATAACGCATAAAAATTTAAATGTATTATTGCATCTGCAAAAAAACCGTAGTTGTGGTCAAAGTTTTCATAATTGCTAAAATCGCCACCTTAGTAAAATAAAAACATTGAACACTTATAAAACATGTAAACTAGCACAGCACTAAGCTAGTCGGCTTTATGCCTAGAAATAAATTCGAGAAATACAAATAAATATTTACATGTTTGTAGAAAATGGTGACGGAGATTGAGTGCGTCGGCGCTCAGTTTGAGCACTTTTTCAAATGAGGCTGTAGACCAAAGTATGGTGAAATTTCAAGTTCTGTTTTCACAGGATGTTAGATAAAGTTCAGGTTTACAAGAGCTGCAAACTAGAGTGGATGAAGTCCATTTTCCAGGGAGATATGAATTTTTTAACTTGGAAGTGAAAAATAGGCCTAGCGCTTTTTGGCGCTAAGTAAAAAAAGGTGTCCCGAGTTGTTGATGGTTCGTGTCGGGCCTCCTAACCAATCGACAGGAATTTTAGGCCTCATGCCTTTACACATATTTTCCATAGAAATGTGATATAGAATTTAAAAGCTCTGGATATGTTTGTGACGGCATGCTAACGTTTGAATAGGTGGCTTTCTGAAGTAACAACTTCAAAGCTTCATTTTGTGTATGCAACAACTCTTTGGTAACATTAACTTCTGATTCAATTTCGTCTACTACATTAGCTCTTCGTTGTGTAAAGAAGGCAGAGTTCTTCACCCGATTTGAGAGGAGACCTCAACTCAAACCATAAAAAACCTGAAGGTAAAATTTCGTGTACGGCAACGAACAATTTTTTTTTCTCGGCGCTGCGGTGCCGTAAAAACACCAACTTCAACCACCTGTAACTCCGTGAAAAATGGACCAAATCGTCTCGTCTTTGAAGCTCTTAATAGCCACGAACTTTCCCCCGGAAACAGATTCCGAAAATTCCTTCTAGAACTTCCACAGCATCCACTTGAAAAACGCATGAAACCGAAGCCGTAATTCACGTAGCGCACAAGACACCATTTTTCAAACTTGTAAAAATTGTATTTTATCTTTCGTTTATTTCTTTTAGCCATAAAGCCGAACACATTAGCTTAGTGTTTGATAGGAGGGGCTTCCTCTACGAAGGTATTTAACCTCATTTTGATGTACAGACACTTTTGTTTTGATATTTCTTAAGTTTGTTTACGGTGACGATCATGAATGTAATTGAGAAATGTCCGACATCCAAAATCCAATTTTCTGCGGCTGCAAATAATGTAAACGAGCGCCACCGAAAAACGCACGTTTTTCAAAAAAAAATTGAAATTTTTTTTCTTGAAGCACCAAATGCCTCGCCGAGGCATATTTGGCCGTTTTCGCAATAATGGTCCGATTTCCACAAACTCTTCAACGTTTAATAGCCTGTCCAAATACAAGATTCTTGGGGAAGCCCAAATCCGGACTTTCCACCAGGAAGAACCATAAAACTACGTTTGAAGATCACCTCAAACTCACCACATCGCACTTTCGTCACGGCCGCCATTATGAAACTCTGTACTTTTACATTTGTATTTTATCCTTTTCCTTTTAGGGCAAAAAGCCCGAACAAGACTAGCTTACTGTATTGTAACAGGATTTATACAGACAACCAATTTGAAGTGTGATATTTTTTATTGTGTTTGTCGGACGCAATCTATATGAAAAATTTCCACAACGATCGAATTTTAACTTTAAAATTTTAAACGTTAAATGTTCTCTGTAACTTAATGCGTTATAGCATTCAACTAAGCTAGTTTATTTAACCGCATTTATACTTTATTTATATTCTTTTACCCCCAGAAACGCTATGATATGTCCAAACGTATAAACGTATTACGACCTGGCATTCTACTGGACACGAATTTTTCAGTGTATATATGTTTATTTTAGTTCTCCTCCGACATGACTGAGACCTACCAAAACCTACGAATAGCTTGACCTACTATTAAACACTAAAAGAATTCTTAAAAAGATCTGTTCAAACCAAATCCGAAAGTCAAACTGTGCAAAAACTTCGAATTACCCAAAGCCATGTAATAAGCTTTAACAAGAGCCAAATCAGGTTGCTATCATGTAAATATGGAATCCTTAGCCAATAATTCAAAATAAAGGCCTATTTCCGAAAGTTAAACTGAGTAAAACTCAAAACAGGCCTGTCTTTTCCATCCCTACTCCTTCAAAAGGCTCTGCACCCAATTCCTTTGTTCAACCGACTTCTCCTCCCACTTTCCATTGTTCTCGAGGCCCTCCACCATCCTCGCAGCTATCCTCGACGTCCGCGCTTTCCCTCCTCTCCAGCATAAAACCCCCCCCAGCCCAAAGCATCCACAGCACAGCACAGCTCACAGATCTCAAGCTAGAGACCGGTCACGCCAGTCGGGAGTGGAGACGCCATGTCCGGAGAATGACATGCCGGGCACGATGGTGGTGGTTCGTATGTTATAGTTTAGCTTTGAAAGTTTAATTTAGGACCCCCATATTCTAAATTTTAGTTTAATTGTAACTTTAACTCTCTAGCTAGGGAAAATTATGGTGGAGACGCCTGTAGCGGCATCTTAGGTTTCCTCTCTCCATAACGTCAGAGTGGTTCTCTTTCTAAAAACCAATTTTTCCAGTTTAATTTAAATGGATTTTTAAACTTAAACTACTTGACGGTTTGATCTTTGTGGAAGTCAAATTGAAACAAACTGATGCCTAAGTGTAAAATTGCCGGGCTTTTTATAACTTAGAACAGTTCTCGAGGGAACTAAGGGAGGTTGATCTTTTTGTACTTGGAAAACTTAGAAACATAACTGTGGACGGT
Organism: Lithobius niger; assembly: GCA_023313725.1. Taxonomy (NCBI): domain Eukaryota; kingdom Metazoa; phylum Arthropoda; class Chilopoda; order Lithobiomorpha; family Lithobiidae; genus Lithobius; species Lithobius niger. The sequence goes on along the minus strand of JAHWFP010151259.1, from coordinate 28,184 downwards.
TGATCATATGAAACATACTGTCGGATAGACTTTAATCAGTTGCGGCTGTCAAGTCTTGCGGGTGTCTCCGGGAGCACTCATGATTTACTTTTT
>JAHWFP010151259.1:0-23091 GCA_023313725.1 Lithobius niger | reverse complement strand
ATTGATTAATTGTATTTTAGTGTAAAATTAAATATGTAGCCCATCTTTAGATTTTAGCTATTTAAACAGTTAAATCCACCGTTGGTGGCAGCGATACCGACAGTTGAAGGTTAGGCCCCTTTAATTAGGACCGGCGCTTCATTCCCCATGCTGGGACAGTGTCCATGCTGTGTTGAATAACGTAAAAAGTCGTCATTAACACCGATTAACCTCAAGCTGAAACTCCACGTACACCAGGGAAACCGGGGGCGTTACAAGCACCTAAACCGTCGTAGCGTCCGCCGTTACAATAATGTTAAATTATTTAAAATGCGTTTTAGCATTTGCTGGTAACTTTTATTTTTATTATAATATTTAACGTAATCTTTTGCCATCACCACTACCGTAGCTTAGGGCAACTTATACTTACGAATTTTACCGGACACGTTTTTATTACTTGTTCCTTAGTTGTTCCTTGCAAATCGACTTGGCTACCAATTCCCAATGCAAAACCTGGCTTCCCACTGTGTTTATTTTCTGTAATTATTATTAGGAACTTAATCTAAATGTAAAAAATCGCCGTGCTTTAATTTAAAGCCTTTTTCTTGTGAACGCTAATCGATACCAAATGTAATTGTTTATATTTTGCCTGCATTTTAATAAACCAAGAGTTTGTAAAACGCTCAATTTTCTACTGGTGAGATTAATTGCAGGAGTTGTAGTATTTAAGAATATTTAAATTAATATTTAAATTTAGAGCTGCAATTAGAAACACCCACCTATTATCAGTGAATACCCCCCTTTAAAGTTGTCTAGTTAGCCTACAGTTAGGACAAATGACTCTCTGTTACCCATGCTGGACCAGTAGTACATGTGTGTTATTTTTCGTAAAAGTAAAAACCGCCACCACAACTATAAATTAAAGGTCAAAACCACATTGATGTCGGCGAGGTTACAAGCACCTTGGGAATCGTAGCTTCGGCCACTACATTTAGTGGCAGCGGTGGGATGAACAGGTGCTGTTCCTTCAAGCGTTTCCCCCCTGCCATGCTACTACACTTGAACAATTCTTCAACCTGTTGAACCGCAACTAAGACGCGAGTTGCAATAAAAAGATGTCCGTGACACAGTCAAAACAGTCACCCGAAAAAGACGCCTGCATTGACGTTACAAATCAATGCTCCCCCAGCCCCAGTGACAACGCCGTTCCTGGAGCCAGACGACTGGAACTGCAGCTTCACCGAGTGGACGCCTGCCCAGCCGAGATGCGTGCATCTGTAAAGGCATGACATCAATCCTGTAACCAGTGAGGAGAAACCGACCAAGAAGGACGCGGTGCTTCGTTGCTGTCTACTGTGACCCTTGGATACGCCAACCATCGCCGCAGTGTGTTGATCCAGAGACGTTCTACTGCAACGCCATTGGAATTAGTGTTTTCAATCGACGGTGGGACGATTGACCGAAAGTGGATGACTGACCGCACAGCGATTGTGTTTTCAGGGTAAGTGTGCATAGGATATGCTTTGGCCTGCCAAGCCTAGTGTTGTAGTTAGAAGCATTAAATGCATTTTAATTATTTATACACCAAAGCTAGGGGTCATTGAAAGTGTTTTCCATTGCTAAAGATTACTGGATTAGGACGAGAAACATTTAAATTCATGCTCAGTCTTAACTTAAAGTTTGAATTAATTTTGCGGCAGCATTTTAATTTCGTAATTCATTTATACAAGCTGTATTTTTTAACGTAAAGTTGAAATTTTCCAAAATGGCAACTTTTGATGAAATAGTTGAAGGTCTGAAAAACTAAGAGCTTAAGAAAGCCTGTTTAGACTTGGGACTAGCAGTAAGCGAATCCAAACAGATTTCCCTTAAAAGTTTAAGAGATGCAGTTGACGATAAAGTTACTTTAACTGAACTTGCCGATACTCTAGAAAGTGCTATCGAACGTAGAGACTTAGCTATTCAAACTAAGAAAGAAATTGCTCTTAAAGAAAATTAATTATTCTTAAAGGCAGAAGAGTTAAAATTAGAAGCTCTTCAAGTTGCAGATGCTGATAAACGAAGAGCACATGATCTTGCTTTAGTTGACCAAGAGGCACAAATACGTGACCGTGAAGCGCAAATTAGAGAACACTCTAGCGCTCAAGAGCTACAAAAGCTCGATAAGCAGATCGAATTAGCTAGGCTAAATTCTGTTAGTTCTGGCCCATCCAGTGGTATAGTAACCCCAACCTCACCTAGAGATCCAGTAAGCAAACCAGGCAAAATTGCCGATGTTGTGCGTTTAGTGAATAAATGGACGCCCAACTCAGAGATTAACAGTTTTTTAAAAATATTTGAAAGAACGATGTTAACGCAAAAGATTCCCAAAGAAGAATGGGTCGTCGGTTTTCAACTTCTCTTAGGGGAAGTGTTAATTAAGGTGTATGATCAGCTCCAAGATGCTGATATGCATGATTATGAGATTGTTAAGACTAAACTTCTTGACAGGTTTGTGCATACTAAAGAGTCGGTGCAAACCCAGTTCCGTTCCCTAGAAAAATTGCCTGAACAATTATAACACGATTATGCATTTGAACTGGAAACATTGTTTTCCCATTGGGTCTCACTAGCTAAAGTAAATAAAATCTATGACCAGTTAGTGAATTTAATGCTACTCGAACAATTCACGAAAGCCTACCCCATTGCACTACGTAAATACCTTCCCGACCAAATCAAGACCGGCACGTTGGATGAGGCAACAAAACGCTGTGACAAGTTTACAACTCGCAGTAAGCAAATTGCAGTTGACGTTTCTTTGAAAACGAACAAGACACCAGCTAGTGCCCAACCATCTAATAATGCTTCTAAAGCATCATCTAACAACCGGGGTGGTAACAGGAGTTATCAGACTGCAGCTAAACTGGCCGGTACTGCAGCGCCCTTACCGGACTCCACAAGGGGGTACTCCGCCAGTACTGACAATGACAGTGTTAGATCTAACCCTAGTAAACCTAACGGCAGATCGTGTTTCGAGTGCGGATCATTTTCGCACCTGCGTAATCGATGCCCCGTACTTAACCAAAAAGTCCCGGAGCAAGCTAATGCGTGTTTTCTTGTAGGTAAAAATGCCAGGGAAATTTTGCAGTCTAGTATCTTAAATGGTTTCATCGGACAACGTAAAGTTAAAATTCTTTGCGATTCCGGCAGTTGTGTAAATATTGTCAGCTCTAAACTCGCCAAAACTTGGCCACGTTTAAAACAAGCAGTCCGTTGCCAGACTATTTTAAACAATGAAATCGTCGTATTACCCCAGGTTAACTTATGTCTAAAATTAACTGACGGTACAGTAATAAAAACAGTAGCTTGTGTTTCAGCAGCCGCTAGTTCGATTTTCGAAGTTGTGTTACGTATTAATTCATTAAACCTTTTGCGCGAGCCTGGACTGAATCATAAGCCACGTAAACCTGCCCTTGACGCCGCTCGTGTGGCAATGCCCCAAACAAAGTCTGATACTGCAGACAATGGCACGAGCCAATCGAAGAAACGTTTAGGCAAACGTAAACAGACTCAGGCCCGTACCTACGGGAATGACCCCCCACGTCCTGCGGGATTGGTCAAGCCCCAAGCGCCCTCCCAGAGCCAACCTATCGTCGTTCGGCCACCACGGGCAAACTTTTGGATGAGAGGGAACTCATTAAAAATTCCTCCAGCCGGCGTCGTGTACCACAGCAGCAAGTGGAAACTGACCACGCCCCAACGATACACGATTGGCTACAGAGTCGTCGTCGTGTCCAGGTAAACTGGAAACGCAGCTTTTCAGTTAGTGATGTAAGCCGCCGTTTGTCCATGTCCGGAAAACCGGAATTTAGTGAAACCAGCTTCTCAAGTTGGCTTGTTGCACGAAGTAAATCGCAACCTAACCTAAAGTTAGAAACTTGTAAATCAGCCCAACCAGAGATCGGCAGAAAACATGCATCTGTCGATTGTTTTAATTTTTACCCTGAATTTAGTAAAATCAGTTTGCCTGAGTTTGATTTAAAGTAAATCAGCATGGTAATAGTGAAACTTAAATGCAGTTTTTTTTTTTTTATAGGACCATTGTTTTAGTGTGGATTCTGTGTCAGTCTAGGGTGGAAGTAGATGCATATATTAATTATGGCTCTAGTACTGACTAGGTGTTCCCAGTGAAACGGAGGTTGTAAAACCTAACCTAATGTAGTTTTTTCTGTAAACAAGAGTTTTTTTTGCAATTAAAACCGAAAACCTAACCCAGCGTTTTCCCGTGCTAGTTTATTTTAAATAATAAGTTGTACGCCAATACAAGCGTGGCTCCATCTAGGAGCCACTAAAACTAGATAGTGTACCTGTTGAAATTTTAATTTAAAAAAAAACTTCAGAGACTGTACAAACCTGAAAAGAAACGTCAATGCCAACACACTTAGCCAGTATTTTGTTTAAACAGTTAAAATTGTTTAAAAAATTTTATTTTCAGTAAAAATTGACTGAAAATTAATTTTTGTCTTTAATTATGACATTTTGGTCTGTTGGAAGCTCATCTTTAAGCAACTTCCAGTTAATCCCCGTTTTGAACTTCACACCTAAATTTTAAGTGCCAATGTTTATTCTTTTTGTCATTATCAACGCCTTCCTTTGTGGAAGGATAATTACAAAGATTATACGACACGTTTAATAATATTCATTAGGAGTATTCTACGGGGGTTGCAACTTGTTCCCGGTTGGCCCTTCTTTAAGTTTTATACGAAATGGTTTTCTTTATAAAAAAAAAACGTCTGTCTACTGTAGCGGCCGAAGCTAGGATTCTCAAGGTGCTTGCAGCCTTGTCGACATCAATGTGGTTTTGACCTTTAAACTTCTAGTTTGGTGGCGGTTTTTACTTTTACGGAAAACAGCACACATGTACTACTGGCCCAGCATGGGTAACAGAGTCATTTGTCCTAATTGTAGGCTAACTAGACAACTTTAAAGGGGAATATTCGCTGCCACCAGGTGGGTGGTTAATTGCAGTCCGGACTTTAAGTAATAAGTGATTTTCTTAATTAATTAAGTCTATTAATTAATCGTACTAGCAAACAATTAACGATTCACAAACTCTTGGTTTATTAAATGACAGGCAAATATAAAAAAGAAGTATTTACATTTCAACTAGTATCAAAAGAACACGGTTTTAAATAAAAGCAACACGAATTTTACATTAAAAATTCAACGAGAATTTACATTAAATTCAGTTTCAACCTTTACATGTTACGTGCAAAGAACAACAATTTCGACAAGAAAAAGTTCTGCCAGGATGTAGCGGCGCTACCTGTCACTTTAGGTGCCTTTCAGGTGAGCACCGTCATCTGGGGTACTGGCGAATTCTTAACTAGTATCCAAGGTGACTGTTTTGACTTTTGCGGAATATACAGCACTGCAGTGTCTACTGCACGGTTAGGAGGGGAGCGTCCATGTCCTATCAAGTTTTATGATACTAATTATCTAATGGTTCACTGCCACCACGATGGGTGTTTAATTGCAGGCTTGGAGTTAGATAAAAATTAGTTTTGATTATTTAGTCATGCAATTAAATCTACACGAAGTCAGACTGTCGTTTAAAACAATGCTTGGTTTTTTAATAAAACATGTTTAACTTTACACTACATTTGGAACACTAAATGTTACAAAAAAAGATTCTTTGAAAGCTTTGAAAATAAAGCAAACGACGATTTACAATAAAATCGGATTTGAACAAATTAAAAGTTCATACACTAGAAAAATTTCGCATAGAAAAGTTGTTTTGAGTTACTTAATGCACCTTACATTTGTAAAATAGTAACAAGTTATATTTCAAAAGCCATTGCTAAATCAAACTACCTCAATGGTTAACCTGGTACACAACCCAAAAGACGTCTAAACCCTACGATTAAACCATTTTGATTATTTAGAAGAACCTGTGTTCAACATAAATAAGAAATAAAAGCCGGTTTTTTGGAAGGGGACCTTAAACCCTTAAGTTATGGACATTCTAGGCCAGAAATGCCGATGGCGGTTAACTATCCATAATCATTCTCAAATCTAGAAGTTAAGTTTAAGTTTAAGAACTATAAATTTAGAATTGACTTTAAAAAAAAATTAAACTAGTTACCAACGAACTGCTACTTGCCCGGCCTGGCAACCTGCGGACCCTGGGAGACGTCTCCACTACGACCGGCGTTGCAACCTCTAGCCTTTGAGATCAGTGAGCAATGCTCCAGATTTCCCTCTCGGCTGAGTTTTATACCAGCTGCCTGGCTGCATGGGTAGTGGGGAACTGGGGGCCCTTTTTGTTGCCCCCCCCCCCCCCCCCGGGGGGGGGGGGGGGTAGAGACCTCTTGAGGAGGAGAAACTGACTCAGACCGGCTAGGCTGTCATTACCGGAAGTAGGCATGACGGCGCGGACGGGCAGGGTAGCTTAGAGCTCTGAGTGGTGGGGAAATTGAATACTGTGATCTGGTTGGAAGGGAATATCGGCAGTAAGGAGAGCAAAGGGAATTGCCGACTTTTGTGAACTGAGAGGCCTTAGGAACTGAGTTTTGATACTTAGAACATGAATAGGCCTAAGAATTAAAACTACGATATTATGTATCGCAACAATTGAACAAGGGGGGGGGGGGGAACGTAGTTTGCTATTAAAAACATTATTCAAGTTTAATAGAAGGATGGTTTCTGATCTATTGCAAGATTAATAGTAGATAAAGGCTTTATATACATTTGGTTGAGGTTGTTATGGTTGGAGCTCTGAAATAAATACAAGATAAACACATTTTGGAGAAAATGTCCGGTAAAATAAAACAGTAAGCAAAATGCCGTTTTTGGACAAGGCAGAGTTTGTAGGAAGAAGTTACGTTAAATAAATTGCCTTTTAAAGCACTAAGCAAAAGATTAAATGAACCAGCATGTAAGTAGATGCTAAAACGCATTTTAGTTTACAACATCATTGCAGCCGCAAATAATGACAAGAGAGCAGTCGAAGTTTTCATAACAAACCAAAACCGGTATTGAAGTTCAAAATAAAAACGTAGAGTGCGGGCCCTCAGTACATTTATGTGGTTGAGTGCCAATTGGCAGCCCCTCCTACAACAACACTAAGCTGGTCGGCTTTATGCCTGAGAAAAATATAAATTACAAATATACAAGTTTTGTTTGGAAAATGGCGATTGCGTGCGGTGCGCTCAGTTTGGAGCGTTTTTCAAGTAACTGTAGAAAATTGTAGGAAATGAAATTTAAAGTTCTGTTTTCGCAGAGTTGAAGACAAAGTTCGTGGCTATTAAGCATTGAAGACAGTGATAGTTTTGAACCATTTTCCTGGGAGTTACACAAGTTAAAGTAGAAGGCTTTGGGAAATATGCCTATAGCGCTACCGAGCGCTAAGAAAAAAAAATTGTTCCCGAGTTTTTGATCTTTGGTGCCAGGTATCCTAACCAATCTGGATTGTTGGCCAAAAGCCTTTACACGCCCCTACACAGGGGATTTTACTTAGGGTTCCTGTTGAACCCGAAGTAAAAGCAGGAAAAAAAAAGTTAGTGCACACAGGAATGCTAAAAACTTAGGTCGCCAAACCATGTAATCACAATTTGCATGAAAGGTCACAATTCAAGCAATCTCTTCTATTTTGTCGAAAAAATAAGAAGTCTAAAGTTTTGAGCTACTTAGTCCTAGCTCCGGATCGAATACAAAGTTATATAAACACTACATATACAGAAATTAAAAAGGCCATTTTGTGTTTTTGGGGAACTGACTTCTTTTTGCTAGTTTACATAAATTACAAAAAAAAAACACTATTTTCGAAACTGGACGAAAATTAAAGGTACATGTTAGGTTTTTTTGCAACTGTTAAATGATACGTCTCAACATTTAATGCTCTAACTCGTCAGCCGTTCACAGAATGCTATTTGGTTTATCTAGGAAAGCATCGAAAAAACTTCGAGGCACACTCCTCAGGACCTAGCTTGCGATAAGGATCGGAATAGAGGTTACTATGAGCGCATGAGAAACTGTAGGCTCTATTTAAAATTAACAGATTACCACTGGGATGGTTTTAGGTTACCAAACAACTTGTTTTACAAAAAAATTCTGACACTGAAGGGTTTTTAGGTATAACCCATAACTTAACATAATTATAGTAACGCTGGAAGGTTTTAAAATGAATAATAACCAACCAGCAACCTTTTAACGACAGAGTTAACCTTTTGCCCTCAGAGGTAAGACAGACAAATTTTTTTAAAGAAAAATTTTTCGTAAAAACTTTAAGAGGAGTTTAGCCGGGAACCACTAGACTCCCATAGATATTCCTAATGAATATTAATAATGTGTCGTACTGTAAACGAGCGCCACCGAAAAACGCCTGTTTTTCAAAAATTAGAAATTTTTTTTTCTTGAAGCACCAAATGCCTCGCCGAGGCATATCTGGCCGTTTTCGCAATAATGGTCCGATTTCCACAAACTCTTCGACATTTAATAGCCTGTCAAAATACAAGACTCTTGGGGAAGCCCAAATCCGGACTTTCTTCCTTGAAGACCATTGAAACTACATTTGAAGATTGACCAAAACCAACTACATCGCACTTTCATCATGGCCGCCATTATAAAATTCTGTATTTCTGTATCTTCATTTTATTCTTTTCTTTTAGGGCAAAAAGCCCAAACATATTAGCTTAGTGTATTGTATGAGGTTTGTACAGACAACCATTTTTGAAGTGTGATATTTTTTATTGTGTTTGTCGGCCGCAATCCATATGGAAAATTTCCACAACGATCGAATTTTAACTTTAAACTTTTAAACGTTAAATGTTCTCTGTAACTTAATGCATTATAGCATTCAATTAAGCTAATTTATTTAACCGCATTTATACTTTATTTATATTCTTTTACCCCCAGAAACGCTACCATATGTCCAAACGTATAAACGCATTACGACCTGGCATTCTACCGGACACGAATTTTTCAGTGTATATATGTTTATTTTAGTTCTCCTCTGGACCTGACTGTGACCCACCGAAACCTACAAATAGCTTGATCTACTATTAAACACTAAAAGAATTCTTTAAAAAGATCTGTTCAAACCAAATCCGAAAGTCCAACTGTGCAAAAACTTCGAATTCCCCATTTTTGCCCCCCTTCCCAGCCAAAACTAGTTGTGGTGTTTAACACTACAGTTTACCGTTAAAGCTTGTTTAATTTAATAGTAATGTTCTAGACATTACCCAAAGCCAAGTAATAAGCTTTAACAAGAGCCAAATCACGTTGCAAACATGTAAATATTCAATCCGTAGCCAATAATACAAAGTAAAGGCCCATTTCCGAAAGTTCAATTGAGTGAAACTCAAAACAGGCCCATCTTTTTCCGTTTTACATGTTCCCACTCCTTCAAACGGCTCTGCACCCAGTCCCTTTGTTCAACCGACTTCTCCTCCCACTTTCCATTGTTCTCAAGGCCCTCGGCCAATCAAACCCCCGCAGCTATCCTCGACGTCCGCGCTTTCCCCCCTCTCCAGCATAAAAAGCCCCAGTTGCCCTCCCTCTACAGCTCAGTCAGCACAGCTCATAGATCTCAAGCTAGAGACCGGTCACGCCAGTCGGGAGTGGAGACGCCATGTCCGGAGAATGCCATGCCGGGCACGATGGTAGTGGTTCGTATGTTATAGTTTAGCTTTTGAAAGTTTAATTTAGGACCCCCATATTCTAAATTTTAGCTTAAAACTTAACTTAACTCTCTAGCTAGAGAATATTATGGTGGAGACGCCTGTAGCGGCATCTTAGGTTTCCTCTCCCCATAACGTCAGAGTGGTTCTCTTTCTAAAAACCAAATTTTTCCAGTTTATTTTAAATGGATTTTTAATCTAAACTAAATGATGGTTTGATCTTTGTGGAAGGCAAATTGAAACAAACTGATGCCTAAGTGTAAAATTGCCGGGCTTTTTATAACTTAGAACAGTTCTCGAGGGAACTAAGGGAGGTTGATCTTTTTGTGCTTGGAAAACTTAGAAACATAACTGTGGACGGTTGATCATGTTGAAACATACTGTCAGATAGACTTTAATCAGTTGCGGCTGTCAAGTCTTGCGGGTGTCTCCGGGAGCACTCATGATTTACTTTTTCTAATGTGAAAATTTAAAACTTTATTCAAACCAAGTGTGTTTGTCTGATTTTGTGAATTACTAATTTGTATATTCCGAACTTGCTACTTTATGTAAATGTAAACTTGTTGCCTATTTAAATAATTGGTATTCAAAAGCTTTCGAAGCAAACTATAATGTAAATGTGTTTTCATTCTCTGTCGCAAAAATAAAACCAGGAGTTTTAAGCTTCAGTCGTTTGCTAGACTTGATTAATTGTATTTTAGTGTAAAATTAAATATGTAGCCCATTTTTAGATTTTAGCTAGTTAAACAGTTAAATCCACCGTTGGTGGCAGCGATACCGACAGTTTAAGGTTAGGCCCCTTTAATTAGGACCGGCGCTTCATCCCCCATGCTGGGACAGTGTCCATGCTGTGTTGTATAACGAAAAAAGTCGTCGTAAACACCGTAGAAACCTCAAGCTGAAACTCCACGTACACCAGGGAAACCGGGGGCGTTACAAGCACCTCAGCCGTCGTAGCGTCCGCCGTTACAGTACAATCTTTGTTAATATTCTCCCACATAGGCAGACGTTGATAATAACAAAAAGAGTAAACATTGGCACTTAAAATTTAGGTGTAAGGGTCCGAAACGGGAAAGCTGACAGTTTCTTTGAGTGAGGTTGCCCTGACAACAAACCTCTTAACAATTAAAGAAAATAAAAAAAAAATTTTGTAGAGCAAAAAATTTTGGCTCCACCACTGGTTTAGTTTTTAATGATGAAAACTCAACTCTTAGTTTAAACAAAATACCGACTTAAGGTATCTGCATTTAAATGGAACTTTCCAGGTTTGTATCTGACTATGTAGTCGTAGTCTTGAAGGGTAAGGCTCCACCTAAGCAATCTGGGGTTTTGAGCGGGTTATGATCTGATTCTATGACGAATTTTGTACCATAGCTGTAGGGACGCAATTTGGCAACCGACCAGATCAAACACGCGCACTCTTTTTCAGTCGTCCCATAGTTCTGCTCCCGGGCTGTCAACTTACGTGAAACGTAAAGACAGGGATGTTCATCTTCTTCAAACTCCTGGGATAATACGCAGCCCATGCCACGTTCGGAACAGTCACACCGTAAAATGAAAGTCTGACTGAAGTCGGGTGCTCTTAGGACAGGAAACGTCACTAAGGATTGTTTCAAAGTGTCAAAAGCTGTTTGTTTTGACTGATCCCACAAAACGGGATCTGGGGCTTCCTTTTTCAAGGAGTCTGTGAGGCTAGCACAGATTTCTGAGTACTGCTTGATGTACCTTTGGTAGTACCCTACCAAGCCAAGGAAAGATCGAACGTCTCTCTTAGTTTGTGGTCTGGCGAATTTTTGCACAGCCAAAATTTTTACTTCGGAAGGGGTGCGGGACCCATTTACTACCTCATGACCCAAGAAGGTAGTGTTACGACGGGGTAGGTGCTTGTAACATCGCCGGTCGCCTGGTGTAACTGGATCAGTCTTATTATCACTCTGGTTTACCTTTGGTCCTTTTTAGTTAAAAACAGCACAACTGCTACAGTCCTGGTGTAGAGAATGGACCTACGATGTCTTAATAATGTAGGCTAACTAGTAATAATAAGCGGTAACGCTGCCACCAAGGTCAGAAATAGGCTAGCTAAGTTAAATTTGAAGAGATTTATGTTAAATTCTAACTTCTAGCGAACAACGAACGAATAAACCGTCGGACGTTTAAAACTCCAGATTTTTATTTTAAACAAACATGTTAAAATGACCGCACTTTACATTTGGTAAATTTACAACTTGGTTTTTAGGTTAAAAACAGTTCATGAATTTTACATTAAATTCGCACAGGTGAACTTGGACTTAGTTCAGACAAAAACAATTTCAAATTAGAAACAGTGAGTTGTAGGCAACGAGGATTTCGCAAAAGAGTCCTCTAAATTACAAACAGCCTCGGCTGCCTTATGATAATAGATCTGTTTTACAGTTATGTTTGTACGTGTTACAGCAAAGCATTAAACCTCCCAGAGTTGCTGTTGATAAGTTAATAAAATTTCAATCTAAACCAAGTTACATACGAACCAACTACCTTTGCCCGGCATGGCAACAATCGGACCGCGGCATCCCCACTCCCGACCGGCGTAGCGACCTCTAGCTTTGAGAATCCTGAGCTGTGCTAACGAAATTCTCCTGGGTCTGGGTATTTATGCTTTCTGCTTGGCAGGAAGGTAGAGGGTTAGTGCGAACCTGTAGGAGAGCGACGGAGGGGGTGAGTCGGGAAGAGGTGGACACTTGGAGGAGGAGAGACTGACCAAAACCGGCCGAGCTGTCACTACCGGAAGTTGGCATGACGGCGCGGACGGGCAGGGTAGCTGAGCGCTCTGGTTGGAAGGGAAATTGAATGGAGTGTTTTGATTGGCAAGGAATTGGTGAGGCTGCATTGACAAAGGGAATTGCCGACTTGGGAACGTTTAGAGGCCTGGCTTTGGAAGTGCAAGTGAGTTTTGAACTCATAACAACGTGAATTTTTAGGCCTATAAAAATAACCCTCCGGTACCCCCCCCCCCACCCATTGACGGCGGGGGGGGGGGGACGAAGTGTAATGCTCAGAATTATTGTCTTTGGGAATGAAACTGCTATATACAAGGCATGATTTTATCGAAGGAAAGCTAGTTTGTTTTAGTTTTTAGAGGTTTGCTACGGTCGGAGTTTGGATGGAGATGCTATAAAAAATAAACATAAAAATAAACAAACATAAAAGGTTGAGCTCCAGTAGGGTTCATAGCAAGAAGTTAAGTTTACCAAAGTGCATTAAGTGCAAAAATCAAAAGATTAAATATACCAGCTAGTTAAATATGCTATAATGCAGGTTAGGTTAGTTTTTAAAAGTCGTTTGCAGAAGCAGACAAGTGGTTTTAACGTCGGACATTTTTCATAAATAAAAGTATGTCGTCACCAGTTTTTAATAATAAAAAATATCGTGTGTTTGACATGTATGTGAGGTTAAGCCCTCCTAAAACACAACTAAGCTAGTGGGGGTGGCTTTATGCCAAAAAGAATAAAATACAATATTTACAATGTTGGATTCAGATCGCCATAAAGACGACGGTCTTCTGGTTTTGAATAGTTGAGCCCTCAGGTTTTTGGCTCGGCGGTGTTGAGGTGTTCTCACCACGAATGTCTATTACAATACCACGTTTACACGCCCCCACACGGAGGAATTTATTCGAGGTTCCTGTCGAACTCCAAATAAATGCTACAACAGAAAGGTCAGTGCACACAAGATATGCCAAAGAACAACACTGCCAAGCCATGTAAAGAAATTGCGTAAATAAATGCACCAAGGAATACACCTTCTGAGGAATACACCTCCCGTGAAATACATCACCACAAGTTATAAAAATACACTGTTTACAAAATATAAAAATTGCCATTTTATATTTTTAGGGACTGACGTTTTTGTGGCTCAAGAAATTTTTGTAAATAAAAATTACAAGTTTAAAGGGACACTATTTGCAAAAATCAACTTAGTGCTGTCCGCGCTACTTGTTGCAGGAAATTCGTACAGGCCACAAAGAAAATTGGAGGAAAAGAGAGTTTATATGAATAAAAACGCTGTTTTTGGATTATAGAAAGTTACAGTTTCAGGGTTTTTGTAGCTGTTAATTCAAATGAGATAATCGCAACATTTAATGCTCTAACCAGTCAGCCGTCCACAGAAAGTTATTTTTTTTATCTGGGAAACCTCGAAGAAAAAAAGACTCCTGGGCGCACTACTCCTCAGGATCTAGCTTGCGATAAGGATCGGAATAGAGGGTACTATAAGCGCATGCGCAATTATCAGCTCTATTTAAAGTTAACAGACTACCACAGGAGTGGTTTAAGGTTACCAAACAACTTGTTTTACAAGAAAATTCTCACACTGAAGGGTTTGTAGGTATTACCCATAACTTAAACATAAAATACAACACTGGGAGGTTTAAGGATAATAACCAGCAACCTTTTAACGACAGTGCTAACCTTTATCGCAGAGGGGTAGACAGACTTTTTTTTATAAAGAAAACCGTTTCGTTTAAAACTTAAAGAAGGGCCAACAGGGAACAAGTTGCAACCCCCGTAGTACATTCCTAATGAATATTTAATTAGTGTCGTTACAGTCTTTGACAATATTCTCCCACAAAGGGAGACGTTGATAGTGACAAAAAGAGTAAAACATAGGCACTTAAAATTTAGGTGTGAAGTCCAAAACGGGAAAATAGCTGAAAGTTCCTTTTGGTGTGGTTGCACTTTCAATATACCACTTAACAAAATTTAAAGATAAAACCAAATTTCCAGTCAATTTGTCCTGAAAATGACGTGTTTTAACAATTAATGTTTAAACAAAATACCTGCTGAAAGTATCAGCGTTTATTACACAACTATCCAGGTTTGTTCAATGAAGCAGTTTAAAGTTTGCAGACTTTAAAAGCAATAAACACAATTTTTGGTGTTTAGGTTAGGTGTTCAGAGATGTAGCCACTTTTGTAGCGGCGTACAATTACTATAGTTTAAAAAAACTTGAAAGGGAAACTAGTTTGTTAGGTTTCCGGTTTTTAGTGTAGCTTACACACTAGGGTTAAACTGGGTGGCTTGCACCAGTTTGCACAAAAAAACTATTTTTAGGGAAAAAAATTACACAAGTTTTAGTTGTTCAGTTTGGACACCTTTTGGAGGTGTGTTGGCCTCATGGCGACGCTGTAGCCAATCAAGGATCGTTGGGGCTTGGGCGGTTTCCACTTGTTACTGTGGTACTTGGCGCTGGCCAGAGGAATTTTTAATGAGATCCCTCCCATCCAAAACTTTTGCACTAGGTGACCAACTGATGATTGGTTGCCGCTCGTTAGGCGTCCGAGAGTCTGGCGACGCTTGGGACTTGACCACTCCCGTGGGGCTGGGCGGGGTCTGTTTATGGGAGCGCTTTTTTGATTGACGCGCTCCGGGGGCTGACACATTCGCAGCGTTGGGGGCAGAAACTTGAGGCTGGTTTGCAGTAGGTTTGCGCGTTTGATTTAATAAATCAATTCCTGGTATACCCAAAACCACATCGAAAATAGGCCTGGATGCATTCGAAACGCAAGCTACTGTTTTTAACACTACTCCGTTCGTTAATTTTAAACCTAGGTTTACCTGTTCTAACACAACGATGTCGTTGCTTAAGATAGTTTGGCATCTGCTTTTTTGCTTTAGGCGTGGCCAGCCTTTGGCAAGTTTAGCATTGACGATCGATACTGAGCTCCCGGAATCGCACAAAACTTTAATGCTATGTTTTCCCACTCTAGCATCTATAGTGCTGGGTTTTAAATAGTTAGGGCATCTTTCCCCACGAGAAGGCATGCATTAGCGGATGCTGAAGCTTTGTTAAGTTCGGGGCAGCGATTGCGGAGGTGCGAGGCCGAGCCGCATTTGTAACACGTTCTAACATTGTTAGATTTGACACTGTCGGTTTTATCAGCATTAGCATCAGAGCTAGTTACGCTGTCACTGCTATTATTAGTCCCAACCGGGTTAGCTAATACATTTCGAGTTTGTATGTTTTGTTTAGAAGATACTTTAGAAGTCTGACTAGACGACGGAGCACTAGATTGTGCTTTCCCTGTTTTGAGGGCCATGTCTGCAGAAATTTGTTTATTTCTGGTTGTAACTCGTCACAGAGTTTGGCTACTTCGTGTAACGTTCCAGTTTTTATCTGGTCCGGCAACCACTTGCGTAAAGCAATGGGACATGATTTGGTAAATTGTTCAAGTAAGAATAAATTAGCTAACTTGTCATACCTGCTATTTACTTCAGCTAGGGACACCCATCTTGAAAATAGGGTTTCGAGTGCGAACGCATGTTCGTGGAACAATTGTTCGGGGCCACGTTCAAGTGAACGAAACTGAGCTTGTACAGCTTCCTTAGTTTGGACAAACCTTTCGAGTAACCTTATTTTGACTAATTCATAATCATGCATTTCTACAATCGACATTTGATCACACACTTTAATCAAAATTTCTCCTAAGAGAGGTTGGAGTCCGACGACCCATTCTGTTTTGTCTACGCGTTGTGTCTCCATAGTTTTCTCAAAAATCTTTAAAAAACTATTAATTTCCGATTTGGAAGTCCATCTATTTACAAGTCTGATAGCGTCAGCAATTTTACCAGGTTTGTTTACAGGGATACTGGGGTTAGAAGGGGTAACGGTACCACTACTTTGATTTGAACTACTACTAAGATTTGCAGCCATTAGCCTA
Organism: Lithobius niger; assembly: GCA_023313725.1. NCBI lineage: Eukaryota > Metazoa > Arthropoda > Chilopoda > Lithobiomorpha > Lithobiidae > Lithobius > Lithobius niger. Next base: position 6,759 of record JAHWFP010151259.1, on the reverse strand, counting down.
GCTAGTTCGATCTGCTTATCTAACTGTAACAATTCACGTGCACTAGCGCGTTCGCTAATCAGTGCTTCTTGTTCTTTTAACTGAGCGTCTCGATCCCTTATTTGGGCCTCTTAGTCCCTTAGGGCTAATTCGTGAGCCATTCGTTTATCCGAGTTGGGTATTTCTAAAGCTTTTAACCTTAATTCTTCGGCTTTAAGGGAAAGCTCCTGCTGTTTAGCTGCTAATTCTGTCTTTTGCAAGATTACAGCTTCTCTCTTTTCTATAGCCGAAGCTAGTTCGTCCGAGAGATCGTCCACGGAAATTTTTTCTTCCTCGATGGCATTTTTCAAAATAGTGACAGATTCGTATCTGGTTTCACTAATGGTAAGGCCTAATTTTAAACAGGCCTTTTTGAGGTCTTTATACTGAATGTCTTTAATGACATCTTCAAAATCATCCATGTTGGACATTTTTAACTTTAAGCTTCAAAATAAAACTCTTATAAATGAAACTTCATTAAATACAGCCGCAAATTAATTTTACTTTAAATTGAGCAGAGCGAGTTACTAAAAACACTTCTCTCCCAACTTCGGTAGGTTTTAGCAAGAAATACACTTATTTTAGACCCCTAGCACTCAGGTGTATAAACAATCAAAATACCTAAAAGGCCCTTAATCATAACACTCGGCTTGGCGGCCTTAAGCATATCTTATGCACACTTTACCCCGTACACAATCGCTGAGCGGTCTGTCAAGTCCAATCCAAACTTCCCACCTGACGAATGAATAGGCTTGCACACTTCTACGGTAGTAAGACGTCTGGTTGAGGTCTACTTCACTGGAACGATGGTTGTTGTTGCCAAGGTCCACTGGATACGGCGACGGAGCTTTCTTTCCATAAATGGTGAAATCCTCCTCGCAGTTGACAGTCCACGGCTTGTTGATTTCCAAGACCGGGGTGGGGGGGGACTATACTTGCTTCTCGGCTCCGGAACTGGCTTTGTTGCTGGAGCTCGTGGTTTGCACTGTTGTTGTCGTCAGTGCTGACATCGGTTTTTGCATTGATTTTAGCGGCAATGCTGACATCTGCTTCTGTGACTATAGTGTCGGAGTCACGGACATCTTTGTTGAAGGATTGTTCAACACAAATGGCATAGTAGCATGGCAGGGGGGGAAACGCTACCTGTTCATCCCACCGCTGCCACCATTTGTAACGGCGGATGCTACGACAGGGTAGGTGCTTGTAACATCGCCGGTCGCCTGGTGTAACTGGATCAGTCTTATTATCACTCTGGTTTACCTTTGGTACTTTTTAGTTAAAAACAGCACAACTGCTACAGTCCCGGTGTAGAGTAATGGAGCTACGATGTCCTACTAATGTAGGCTAACTAGTAATAATAAGCGGTAACGCTGCCACCCAGGTGGGAAATAGGCTAGCTAAGTTAAATTAGAAGAGATTTATCTTAAATTCTAACTTCTAGCGAACAACGAACGAATAAACCGTCGGACATTTAAAACTCCAGGTTTTTATTTTAAACAAACATGTTAAAATGACCGCACTTTACATTTGGTAAATTTACAACTTGGTTTTTAGGTTAAAAACAGTTCATGAATTTTACATTAAATTCGCACACTTGAACTTGGATTTAGTTCAGACAAAAACAATTTCAAATTAGAAACAGTGAGTTGTAGGCAACGGGGATTTCGCAAAAGAGCCCTCTAAATTACAAACAGCCTCGGCTGCCTTATAATAGTAGACCTTTTTACAGTTATGTTTCTACGTGTTACAGCAAAGCATTAAACCAGAGTTGCTGTTGATAAGTCAACTCCTTAAATTATAAAAGCCTCAGCTACTTATAAAGTCCGTCTGGAGCGAATAATCAATGGGTCCCCCACGAAGATCAAACCGTCCTTGTTTACATTAAACTGCATTTAAAGAAACGATAAAAATAAAGCTGGTTCTTAGTAAGGGACCGTGAACCCTTAAGTTATGGCCGTTAACGTCCGAAAATGCCGTTTGGCTTTTAACATCAAAGTTTAACATCAAAGCTACGAGGTTAAGTTAAAATTAAACTATAAATTTTGACGTGCGAGTCCAAAAAATAAAATTTCAATCTAAACTAAGTTACATACGAACCAACTACCTTTGCCCGGCATGGCAACAATCGGACCGCGGCATCTCCACTCCCGACCGGCGTAGCGACCTCTAGCTTTGAGAATCCTGAGCTGTGCTAACGAAATTCTCCTGGGTCTGGATATTTATGCTTTCTGCTTGGCAGGAAGGTAGAGGGTTAGCGCGGACCTGTAGGAGAGCGACGGAGGGGGTGAGTGGGGAAGAGGTGGACACTTGGAGGAGGAGAGACTGACCAAAACCGGCCGAGCTCTCACTACCGGAAGTTGGCATGACGGCGCGGACGGGCAGGGTAGCTGAGCACTCTGGTTGGAAGGGAAATTGAATGCAGTGTTTTGATTGGCAAGGAATTGGTGAGGCTGCATTGACAAAGGGAATTGCCGACTTGGGAGCGTTTAGAGGCCTGGCTTTGGAAGTGCAAGCGAGTTTTGAACTCATAACAACGTGAAATTTTTAGGCCTATAAAAATAAAACTACGATATTACGTATCGCAACTATTGAAGGGGGGGGGGGGAAACGAAGTGTAATGCTCAGAATTATTATTTGTCTTTGGGAATAAAACTGCTATATACAAGGCATGATTTTATCGAAGGAAAGCTAGTTTGTTTTCGTTTTTAGAGGTTTGCTACGGTCGGAGTTTGGATGGAGATGCTATAAAAAATAAACATAAAAATAAACACTGGGTCCGTAAAAATAAACAAACATAAAAGGTTGAGCTCCGGTAGGGTTCATAGCAAGAAGTTAAGTTTACCAAAGTGCATTAAGTGCAAAAATCAAAAGATTAAATATACCAGCTAGTTAAATATGCTATAACACAGGTTAGATTAGTTTTTAAAAGTCGTTTGCAAAAGCAGACAAGTGGTTTTAACGTCGGACATTTTTCATAAATAAAAGTAAGTCGTCACCTGTTTTTAGGAATAAAAAATATCGTGTGTTTGACATGTATGTGAGGTTAAGCCCTCCTAAAACACAACTAAGCTAGTGGGGGTGGCTTTATGCCAAAAAGAATAAAATACAATATTTACAATGTTGGATTCGGATCGCCATAAAGACGACGGTCTTCTGGTTTTGAAGAGTTCAGCCCCCTTTTGGCTCGGCGGTGTTGAAGTGTCCTCACCACGAATGTCTATTACAAGACCACGTTTACAGTAGTCCTACTTAAAGATTTTACCTACTCCTACACTGATAAAGTTACATTAACATTTGGTTAGGTTAGAATTATAACCTTCGTTTTTACTGTGAACACCTATTTAGTTTGAGAGCTCTAATGCTCAACATTTCTACCCCCACTACAATAGATTTCAACAGCAAAACATCGGGTCCTAATTTTTAAAGGATGTACACAAAAAAAAACGTTGTTTAAGTGTTTAGATAACTGGCCTACTGACTTAATTCTAATTAAATACAGGCAAACTAATTCTAGTGAATTCTGGGTAGAAATCGAAACATTTAAAGGAAGCAAGTTTCTAACTTTAGGTTAGGGGTAGACTGGCTGCGTGCCGTAATCCAACTGGGGAAACTGTATTCATTTACTTCCGGTTTAACGGACACATTTAAACTCTTGTTTAACATCACTGGTTGAAAACTTCGTTTTATTTTACCTTTGATAGGTTTATTTCTCAAGTCCAGCCACTCTGAGAAGTTAGGGGACACTGGCTTAATTACGGGCGTAGCAAGAATAGTTTTACGTTCATTCATGCCTGGATCGAGGGATCTTATCTGCTTCCCGTGGGGATTGGCGCGTGGCGCTCTTATCACTGGACTGCTGATTGAGTCCCGATTAACTGGCTCCTTCACGCATGAGCGAGCGGTAGACAACTTAGGTTTCAAATGACATGGCTTGCTGGAAATTACAGCGGGGTTTTTGCACGATAAACTGGCAACAATTTCTGTAGGGGGACATTTTCCTGGCTTAGTTTTTAAGCTTGATCTGCATAAATTATTTAATTGGGTTATCCCATTTATGCCCAAAATTACATCAAAAGGGGAACTAGTTGCTAAAGAAACACAAGCTATAGTTTTTAGCACTTCACCACTGGTTAATTTTAGGCTTAAATTTACCTGCTGTAATTTAACCACTTGATCATGTAAGACAGTTTTGCATTTAATTACCTGCTTTAAACGCGGCCAAGTTGTGGCGAGCTTAGCACTGACGAGATTGATTGTGCTAGCGGTATCGCATAAGAGTTTAGTTCTACGCTTACCGATAGTACAGTTTAAAGTACTGGGCTTTAAAATTTCTGTGGCATCTTTACCGACGATAAAGCATGCATTTGCGGATGCCGAAGCTTTGTTAAGTTCGGGGCAACGATTGCGAAGGTGCGAGGCCAAACCGCATTCAAAGCACGTTCTAACATTAGGTATGCTGCTATTGTTAGCATTTACATTGTTGCTACTATCAGCGTTAGCATTTGCGCTAGTCACGCTGTCACTGTTATTATTCTTAGTCCCAACCGGGTTAGCTAAGGAGTTATGGTTTTGTTTACCATTTCTAGGGTTGGAAGAAGCTTTAGAAGCTTGACTACCTGAATGAGTGCTAGCTTGCACTTTACCATTTTTGTTAGCAATATCTGCAGAGATTTGCTGGTTGCGAGTAGTATACTCGTCGCACAACTTAGCTGCCTCGGCTAACGTCCCAATTTTAATTTGATCCGGTAACCATTTCCGGAGGCTAGCAGGACAAGACTTATAGAATTGTTCTAACAACATTAAATTGGACAATTTACCGTAATCACCATTAACGCCAGCTAATGACACCCACTGTGAGAACAGAGTTTGAAGCTCAAACGTGTGTTCGTGAAAAGGTTGGTCTTGTTGTTTCTCTAAACTACGAAATGACGATTGAACGGACACTTTTGTCTGCACAAACCTTTCAAGTAATTTATTTTTAACTTGGTCATAATCGTGAATAGCTACTGCGTCCATTTGGTCGCACACATTTACCAAAATTTCACCGAAAAGGGGTTGGAGTCCTACCACCCATTCTGATCTAGGAATTCGTTGAGTTTCTAACGTACATTCAAACATTTTTAAGTACGAATTAATTTCCGATTTCGGACCCCAGTCATTTAACAACCGTATAGCATCGGAAATTTTTCCGAATCTAGGACCGGAATTTACACTAGGCAATGCCTGAACTGGATTTGTATCACTATTGCCGTTAGCGGCTCTTAACCTAGCTAGCTCAATTTGTTTGTTGGCTAGCTCCAACTCACGGTCAAGTTTACGAAATTTCTTGTGCCCTAGCGGCGTCGCTAGTTTGGGCGTTCGTGTCTTTTAACATCAACTCATGGGCGCGACACTTGTCGGCCTCCTTGGCTGCATGATCTAATTTTAAAGCTTCAAGTTTCAACTGTTCGGCCTTTAAAAACTGTTCGTTCTCTTTGAGAGCGATTTCTTTCTTAGCCAGAGCGGCAGAATCTCTTTTTTCTATAGCACTAAGTAATTCATTAGTGAGATCGTTCAAAGTAATTTTTTGATCATTATAGGCTACCTTTATAACCTCTACGGATTTGTGTCTGGTTTCACATACTGTTAAACCTAAATTCAAACAAGCCTTTTTGAGGTCTTTGTACTGAATGTGATCAATAACTTCTTCTAATTCTTCCATGGTGAAAGTTTAGATTAAGAAGAAAAAAGTTTAGTTTTTTAATCTTAATGTTTAAATTGCAGCCGCAAAATAAATCTCATGATAGTTGAACAGAGCGAGTATTTAAACACTTTCTAACAACCGAATCCAGTCAGGAACATAAAAAATACACTCTTATACTACCTAAGCACTCTGGTGGATAATTAAATACATAAAATGCATGAAACAAACACTCGGCCTAGCAACCGGAGCATACCCATATGCACTAACCTGATTTCTATGCACAATCGCTGTGCGGTCAGTCTATCCGTCTCCCACCGTAGACAGATCGTCTTTTCACTGTGTGGTCACACTTCTGGTTGAAAGTTGAACACTTGCACTGTCATCTGAGTTGATGGTCCAGTTGTGGTTCTCAGGAGCGATGTGTCCATCTACCGGCCATCTTCTCCAGGGTTAGCAGTTGTCATCTGCCTTCTGAGGGCTTGCCTGATGTTTCACGGCTTGTGAAAATGAGGGTTGCCGCTTCCCGGCTCCAGCTGGATACGGGTCTGATGTGCCTTTTGTTGACTCAAGGCGGGCATCTACTTCATGTAACGTTTTGACTTGTTACAGACGTCTCGGGTTTGCAGTTTTTAGTCGTACTGCTGACATCTTCTTCTAAGATGAACTGGTATGGTAGTATGGCAGGGGGGAAGGAGTGTTTGGAGTGGTACAGCACCTTGTGATCCCACCACTGCCACCAGTTTTGTAGCGGTGCTCACAGGTCCTAGAGGTGCCTACTGTTCTGCACCGACATCTGGTGTGGTCTCGGGAAAGTTAGAAGTACTTCGGGTGGCCGTTTTTACTTTTGCGGAGTTTAAACAAGCATAGCAGTCACTACTGCACGGTTAGGAATAGAGCGTCTATGTCCTATCTGAAGTTTTAGTACTAACTAATCAAATTTGGTTCACTGCCACCAGGTGGGTGGTTTAATTGCTAACCTTAGGCTTTAAAATAAAAAGAATTGTTTTTAGTTAAAACACTAGCAAATTAAATCTCTCTAGAAGCAACTGAGTTTAAAA